>CAUYON010202042.1:0-15864 GCA_963573935.1 Arctocebus calabarensis
AGGTTGCTGTGAGCTGTGATGCCATGGGACTCTACCCAGGGTGACAGCTGGAGGCTCTGTCTCAAAAAAACAAAAAACAAAAGCAAACAAACAAAAAAACAAGCCATCCATTTTTTTGTCTGCAGGAAATACCTAGACTCAAAAGACAAATTAAAACACAGAGGTAAGGGTTAGAAGACAATTTTTTAGGCAAACAGAATTCAGAAGAAAAGAGGGGTTGCAATCTCATTTTCAGATGCAAGCGGATTTAAAGCAACTAAAGTCAAAAAAGACAAAGATGGACACTTCATATTAGTCAAAGAAAAAATACAACAAGATTACATTTCGATTCTAAATGTTTATGCACTCAACTTAAAGGCTCCCAAATTCTTCAAACAGACTTAATTAGTATGAGCAATATGATATCCTATAACACCGTTAAAAACAGGGAACTTTAACACTCCTCTTACAGAGCTGGAAAGATCCTCTAAACAGAAATTTCTTTAACAGAAATTAAACAAAGATATAAGGGACTTAAATGAGACCTTAGAACAACTGTGCTTGATAGATATATACAGAACACTGCATCCCAAAGCTAAAGAATATACATTCTTCTCATTAGCCCATGGAACGTTCTCCAAATTGATCATCTTCTAGGACACCACACACACACACAAAAAAAAACCCTCAACAGAATCAAAATAACTGAAATTTTACCTGTATCTTCTCAGACCACAAGGTATTGAAGGTGGAACTCAACTCCAACAAAAACGTTCAATCCCACACAGAGGCATGGAAATAAAACCACCTTTTGCTGAATGAGAGTTGGGCACAGGAAGAAATAAAAGAGGAAATCATTAACTCCCTTGAGCATAACAACAATGAAGACACAAGCTACCAAAACCTGTGGGATACAGCAAAACAGTTCTGAGAAGATAATTTATCTATCGCTTTAGATGCCTACATTTGAAAAACAGGAAGAGAGTGCACCAACAAATTCACAAGCCATATTATGGAATTAGTAAAAGAAGAACCACCAACAAATTCACAAGCCATATTATGGAATTAGTAAAAGAAGAACCCAGCAGAAGAAAAGAAATATCCAAAATTAAATCAGAGATCGATGAAATTGAAAACAAAAGAATCATTCAGAAAATTAATGAAACAAGGAGGTTTTTTTGAAAAAATAAAATAGATAAACCTTTGGCCAGACGAACTAGAAATAGAAAAGTAAAATCTCTAGTAACTTCAATCAGAAATGATAAAGGGTAAATAACAACAGATGCCACAGAGATAGAAGAGATTATCTCAGAATACTACAAGAAACACTATGCCCAGAAATTTGACAATGTGAAGGAAATGGATCAATATTTGGAATCACACTATCTCTCTAGACTTAGCCAGGAAGAAATAGATCTCCTGAACAGACCAATTTCAAGCACTGAGATCAAAGAAATGATAAAAAATCTCCCAAGGAAATAAAGGCCCTGGTCTGGATGGCTTCACACCAGAATTCTATCAAACCTTCAAAGAAGAGCTGATTCCCATAATGCAGGAATTAAAATAAATAATTGAGGAGGAAGGATCTTCCCTAACACGTTCTGCAAAGCAAACATCACCCTGATACCAAAACCAGGAAAAGACCCAACTAAAAAGGAGAACTTCAGATCAATTTCACTAATGAATACAGATGCAAAAATTCTCAACAAAATCCTAGCCAACAGATGACAGCTTATCATTAAAAAAGTCATACCTCATGACCAAGCAGGTTTCATCCCAGTGATGCAAGCCTGGTTTAACATACACAAGTCCATAAACGTAATTCACCATATCAACAGAAGCAAAACCAAAGACCACATGATCCTCTCGGTAGATGCAGAAAAAACATTTGATAAAATCCAGCATCCTTCTCTAAGTAGAACGCCGAAGAGTATAGGCTTAAGTGGCACATTTCTTAAACTGATCAAAGCTATCTATGACAAACCACAGCTAATATTTTACTGAATAGCGTAAAACTGAAAGCTTTTCCACTTAGAATTGGAACCAGAAAAGGTTGTCCTCTATCGCCACTACTATTCAACATAGTGCTGGAAGTTCTAGCCAATACAATTAGGCAAGACAAGGAAATAAAGGACATCCAAATGGAAGCAGAGGAAGTCAAACTCTCCCTCTTTGCTGATGATATGATCTTATACTATGAGAACCCCAAAAATTCCAACACAAGACTCCTGGAAGTCATCAAAAAATGCAGTAATGTCTCAGGATATGAAATTAATGTCCACAAATCAGCAGCCTTTGTATATGTCAATAACAGCCAAGATGAGAGGCTAATTAGGGACACAACTGCCTTCACCATAGCTTCAAAGAAAAAGAAATACTTATGAATATACCTAACAAAAAAAGTGAAGGTCAAAACAGCATAGTACTGACACAAAAATAAAGACATAGACATTTGAAATCAATAGAAAATGAGGAAATGAAACTAACATCTTACAGCTACCTAATCTTCAATAAATCAAACAAAAGCACTGGGAGAAAGAATCCCTATTCAGTAAATGGTGCTGGGAGGACTGGATATCCACATGTGAAAGACTGGAACTGGACCCACACCTTCTATTCACAAAAATTGATTCAAGATGGATAAAAGACCTAAATTTAAGGCATGAAATGATAAAAATCCTCAAAGGAAGCATAGGAAAACCACTTGAAGATATCAGCCTGGGAAGACTTCCATGGCAATTGCATCAACAAAAATAAACAAATGGGACTTAATGAAACTGAAAAGCTTCTGTACAGCTAAGGAGACAACAACCAAAGCAAATAGACAATGCACACAATGGGAAAGGATATTTGCATATTTTGAATCAGACAAAAGCTTGATAATTAGGATCTATAGTGAATTCAAATTAACTACATGAAAAAAGCCAACAATCCCATATATCAATGGGCAAGAGACATGAATAGAACCTTCTTTAAAGAAGACAGACAAATGACTAGCAAACATATGAAAAAATGCTCATTTTCCCTAATTATTAGAAAAATGCAAATCCAAACCACCCTGAGCTATCATCTAACCCCAGTGAGAATGGCCCACATCATAAAACTCAAAACTGCAGATGCTGGCATGGATGTGGAGACAAAGGAACGCTTTTACACTGCTGGTGGGACTGCAAACTAATACAACCTTTGTGGAAGGCAGTATGGAGAACCCTCAAAGAACTCCAGCTAGACCTCCCATTTGATCCTGCAGTCCCATTACTGGGCATCTACCGAGAAGGAAATAAATCCTTTTACCATAAGAACACTTGCACTAGACTGTTTATCTCAGCTCAATTTACAATTGCCAAAATGTGAGAACAGCCTAAATGCCCATCAAGTCAGGAATGGATTAACAAGCTGTGGTATATGTATACATGGAATCAATACTATTCAGCCACTAAAAATGATGGAGACCTTACATCCTTTGTATTAATCTGGATATAAGTGGAACACATTTAGTAAAGCATCACAAGAATGGAGAAGCAGCTTGGCACGTGTGGCTCAAGCAGCTAAAGTGCCAGCCACATACACCTGAGCTGGTGGGTTCAAATCCAGCCTGGGCCCACCAAACAACAATGACAGCTACTACTAAAAAGTAGCCAGGCATTGTGGCGGGTGCCTGTAGTCCCAGCTACTTGGGAGGTGGAGTCAGGAGAATTGCTTGAGCCCAGGAGTTGGAGGTTGCTGTGAGCTGTGATGCCACAGCACTCTACCCAGGGTGACAGGTTGATGCTCTGTCTACACACACACACACACACACACACACAAAAGAATGGAGAAGCATGAATCCCATGTACTCAATTTTGATACAAGGATATTTAATAAGCTAGTACGCAGTAGGGGGTGGGGAAAGGAAGAGCAGAGAGAGAGAGAAGGAGGGAGAGGGTTGGGGAAAGGAAGAGCAGAGAGAGGGAAGGAAGGAGGGGGATGTGGGTATCACTGTGCGACACACCTTTTGGGGGCAAGACATAATTATAAGAGGGACTTTACCTAACAAATGCAATCAGTGTAACCTGGTTTCTTGTACCCTCAATGAATCCCGAACAATTTTAAAAAAAAATTTTGCACAGCTTAATGTTATGAAGTTTTTTCTTCCACCAGTTTCATAGCTTTCAGTTTTATATTTAAGTCTTTAATCCATTTATGATTTGATTTAATCCATTTGTTGATTTTTGTGTATGGTGAGAGTTGGAGGTCTAGTCTCATTTTTTTTGCATATAAATATCCAATTTTCCTAGCCCCATTAATTGAGGATACTTTTTTTTTCCCCTCAATGTGTATTCTTGGCACCTTTGTAAAAAATCTTTTGGCTGTATATGCATGAATTTATTTTTGGAGTCTCTATGCTGTTCCATTGGTCTATGTGTATGTTTTTATACAATAACATGCTGTTTTGGTAACTAAAGTTTCATAGCATATTTTGATGCTTTCATCTTTTTTCTTTTCTTTCTTTCTTTCTTTTTTTTTTTTTTTAAGACAGAGTCTCACTTTGCTGCCCTTGGTAGAGTGCCATGACATCATAGCTCACTACAACCTCAAACTCTTGGGCTCAAGGGATTTTCTTGCCTCAGCCTCCCAAGAAGCTGGGACTACAGATGACTGCCACAGTGCCTAGATATTTTTAGAAATGTGGTCTTGCTCAGGCTGGTGTCGAACCCATGAGCTCATGCAATCCACCCATCTCAGCCTCCCAGAGTGCTAGGATTACAAGTATGAGCCACCATGCCCAATCTTTTATTTCTTTTTTTTGAGACAGAGTCTCACTCTGTTGCTAAGGCTAGAGTGTAATGGTATCGTAGCTCACAGCAACCTCAAATTCTTGGGCTCAAGAGATCCTCTTGCCTCAGCCTCTTGAGTAGCTGAGACTATAGTTGCCTGCCACTATGCATAGTTAGTTTTTTTTCTATTTTTAGTTGAGACCCGTGTCTCATTCTTGCTCAGGTCTTGAACTTCTGAGCTCAATCAATGCACCTGCTTTGGCCTCCCAACGTCCTAGGATTACAGGCATGACACCCAGCCTTCCACCTTTCTTCTTTCTGCCCCAGACTACTTTGACTATTCAGAGTCTTTGTGGTTCCATGTGAAGTTTAAGATTTTTTTCTATTTCTGTGAAGAATGTCATTTATATTTTGATAAGGATTGCAGTAAAGCTATAATCACTTTGGATAGCATGGCTATTTTAACAATATCAATTTTTCCCATCCATGAACACAAGATATATAGTTCAATTTATTTTCTCACCTTTAATTTCTTTTATCAGTATTTCATAGTTTCATGGTAGAGATCTTCTGCCTCCTAGGTATGTTTTTTTTCTTTTAGCAGTTGTAAATGGAATTGTTTTCTAGATTTTTTTTCAGATAGCTCACTATTAGCTAGGGCTAGGGCTATATATGATTACATATATAGTAATCAATATACTACTGATTTTATATACTTATTTTGTATCCTGCAACTTTACTGGACCTATTTATTACTTCCACAGTTTTTTTGGTGGTGTCTTCAGGGTTTTCTTCTATGTAAGATCATGTCATCTGCAAGCAGGGACAATTTGATATCCTATTTTCCAATTTGGATGACTTTTATTTCTTTCTCTTGCTCAATTGCTTGGGCAAGGACTTCCAGTACTATATTGAATAGGAATGGTGAAAATGGATATCCTTATCTTGCTCCAGTTCTTAGGGGAAAGGCGCTTTTTCCAGCTTTTTCCCATTCAATATGATGTTAGCTGTGGGCTTTTTATACATGGTCTTTACTATGTTGAGGTATGTTCCTTTAATGCCTAGTTTGTTGAGAGTTTTATCATGAAGAGATATTGAATTTTATCAAAACCTGGATGGATCTTTTTGGATTGAATCTGAGAACGTTTGAGCTTCCTGAATCTAGATGTCAGTATCTCTTCTCAAAGCATGGGAAGTTTTTAGCTATTATCTTGTTAAATAACTTTTCTGTGCCTTTCTCTGTGTCTTCTCTCTTTCATATTCCTGTAATTCAAAGTTAATGAAGTCCCATCAGTTTTGTAGGCTTTCTTTATTTTTAAAAAATTCTTTCATTTTAGTTTTTACTCTGACCGGATTATTTTTTTTTCCTTTTTTCTTTTCTTTTCTTCTTCTTCTTCTTCTTCTGTTTTGTTGTTGTTGTTGTTGTTGTTGTTGTTGAGACAGAGTCTTACTTTGTCACCCTGGGTAGAGTGCCATGGCATTGTAGCTCACAGCAACCTCAAACTCTTGGGCTGAAACGATCCTCTTGCCTCAGCCTCCCAAGTAGGTGGGAATACAGGTGCCTGACACAATGACTGGCAGATTTTTCTATTTTTAGTAGCCATGGGGTCTGGCTCTTGTTCAAGCTGGTGTTGAACTCCTGAGCTCTAGCACTCCTCACGTCAGCCTCTGAGAGTGATAGAATTACAGGCAAGCGCCACTGTGCCAACCCTAACTGCTTTATTTCAAAAGACCTATCTTCCATTTCTGATATATTTTCTTCTGGTTTATGTAGTTTGTTATTGAAGAAATTCTTCAGCCCTAAGATTTATGTTTTTCAAATGATATCTGTTAAACTGAATTCCTCATTTAGACCATGAGGGTTTTTTATATTTCATTGAATTCTCTGTGTTCTCTTGTATCACACCATGTTTTTTAAAGATCATTATTTTGGATTTTTTTTCAGGCATTTCATAAATGTCCTTTTATTTGATGTCTGTTGCTAGAGACTTACTGTGTTTCTTTGAGAGTGTCATGTTTCTTTGCTTTTTTTCATGCTGCTTATATTCCTGCATTGATATTTGCACATCTAGTGGAGCAGTTGCTTTTTTCAACTTTATTAAATAGCTTTCATAGGGAGAGGCTTTTTCCTGCAAATGGGACCTGGGATGTTGGTTAGGTAAGTTGCATTGATTTTGATTCTTGGTGGACTTAGTAGTGTGTTCTCCATGCAGTTTCTTTTGCTGTACTCCTCATCACTGATGTCTGCAAATGCTGCAGTGGCCCAGGCTATGGGAGTTTGTGACGGCAGGAGTGCAGTTTTGCTGGGACTGAGGTCACTGAGCAGGTTGTCAGGTTTTGTGCCTACAGGCACAAAGGGCCAACAGATTGTTAGTTGGGTTCTCTGGGGGAGACGGTGGCTGCCATTGAGTTGGCTGTCAGACTGGGCCCAGACATGTATGGGTGTAGCTGGCTGGAGAGTGCGGAAACTGTCTTTGTGAGTAGGCAAGGCCACAGCCAAATCAGATGTTACTCAGGTGCAGCAAGGCCTTGTAGCCTGTGGTAGTCTGAGGAACGGGAGGTGGGGCCATTGCCTGATTAGTTGTTGGGCCTGGCACAGGTGCTACAGCACTGAGGTAGTCTGTCAGAGGGGTGGAGCCAGCACCAATCAGACTTTTGCACCAAACATGAGCACTGCCCCCAGACTAGCTGTTGGCCAATGAGCAGATATGCCTAGGCATGGCTGGGCTGGACAGATCTGTAGCAGTCTGTCATGGGGCAAGGCTACCACAGGACCAGCTGTCTGGCTGACCACAGGCACAAGCAAGCTTGGAAGGCCAACCAGCTATCTGGTGCAAGTGACCGTGAATGTGGCAGCCAGAGGGCTGTGCAAGTTTGACTGTTCCCTGGGAGAGAAAGTGCCATGTAGGTTCAGATCCCAAGATCTCAGTTGTTCATTGAGGCCTTGGCACTGGGGAGCCATGGTAATGGAATGACATTGGGGTCTCACTGATGGACTCAGTTGCTACTGGCCCCCAGGGCAAGACATCCCTTAGCAATGGCTCTGATTTCAAAATGGTGCCATGCCATAGCAGGTTAGGTCATGGAGGTAGAGAATACTCAAGGTGAGTTCCTACTCTGAGGCAATGCAGCTGTACACATTTTCAGTTCCTTTTCAAACTAGATTTTGAGCCTATGAAGATTGGAGTACTGTCTTACAGCAAAGATTGCTGGCATTTGGGGAGGCAATAGGGACAACTAGGGATCTCCAGACTACCTTTTCCTGTAAGAAGTCCCGCTGCTTCGGAGCTGATTTTGGCATGGGAAACTATGGCAGAGGCAAGATTCCTCACCCCCTTCTTCATGGTGCTGCCCTAGTCTTCCGTGTGCCACAGGAAACTCCCTTGGTACTCTCCAGTGTACATCCTCAGTAACTTCAGTTGAAATATAGTTGTTTATTTGTTGGTTTTCTCCCTTTTTTGTGTGTGTATGGGTGGGGCAAGCACCAGATAACCCTACTTAGCCATCTTGTTCTGATAGTTTTGACTATATTAAAACTCATTTTAAAACATACTTTTAAGAAAATAAAAGGTAAGGTACATTCTGGAAAACTGGACTCAGAGTACACATAACAAGAAATAATTAGTATCAAGAATCTAGGCCTGGGAGTAGCGCCTGTGGCTCATCAAGTAGGGCAAAGGCCCCATATACTGCAGGTTCAAACCTGGCTTTGGCCGAACTGCAAAACAGAAAAATAGCTGGGCATTGAGGTGGGCTCCTGTAGTCCCAGCTACTCGGGATGCTGAGGCAAGAGAATCGCCTAAGCCCAGGAGTTGGAGGTTGCTGTGAGCTGTGTGATGCCACAGCACTCTACCAAGGGCAATAAAGTGAGACTCCGTCTCTACAAAAAGAAAAAAAAAAAAGAATCTATGTCTAGGTACAGTGGCTCATGCCTGTAATCCCAGCACTCTGGGAGGCCGAGGCGGGTGGATAGTCTGAGCTCATGAGTTTGAGACCAGCCTGAGCAAGAGCAAGATTCTTCCTGCCTCTAAAAATAGCTGGGCATTATGGGGTGCACCTGTAGTCCCAGCTACTTGGGAGGCTGAGGCAGGAAGATTGCTTGAGCCCAAGAGTTTGAGGTTGCTGAGAGTTATGACACCGTGGTACTCTACCAAGGGTGACAAAATGAGGCACTACCTGAAAAAAAAAATCTATAAAGAAGTTCTGTACAACCATAAAATAAGCACAAATACCCCAGTAGGAAAAAATGCATGAAACATTTCACAAAAAAAGAGACACACAGGGTCAAGAAATGCATGAAATCTATATATCAGCACATTATACCCTATAAATACATAATGTACACAGTTATGATTTAATTACAACAAAGAAATGCATGAAAAGGATTTAACATCAATGGTGATTGTGGAAATGCAAATCAAGACTGTAATCAGATATCAATTTATACACATTTTGTTAGCAAAAAAGTTAAAAAGTCTAATAATATCTAATGTTATAGATGATGTGCATCCACCATATGATTGCATACTCCTTCAGAAAATGAAAATTTCTTTTCACTTTTTATTTGAGACAGAGTCTCACTCAGATGCCCTGGGTAGAGTGCTGTGGTGTCGTAGCTGACAGCAACCTCAAACTCTTGACCAATTCTCTTGCCTCAGACTCCCTAGTAGCTGGGACTACAGGCACTGGCTACAATACCCAGTTAGTTTTTCTATTTTTAGTAGAGATGGGTCTCACTCTCACTCAGGCTGATCTTGAACTCCTCAGCTCAAGGGATTCACCAGCCACAGCCTCCCAGAGTTTGCTAGGATTACAAGCGTGAGCCACGGTGCCTGCAACCACTTTGAAAAACAGTTTAACATTACCTCCTAAAGTTGAACAGTGGCTTAGACCATGGCTTAGCAATTCCATTCTCAGGCATATACACAATATGAACTCTTTCATATATACAACAGGAAGTAAGTACAATAATGTTTATGCACATAGTACAGTTTGCAATGCAGAAAGTTTGGAAACAACCCTAATGCCCATCAATGAGAGAGAGAATGAACAAACTGTAGGACAGACACATAATGGATGAATTTAAACCAGTGAAAAATGAATGAGCTGTCACATTCAATATGTATATGCAACACACATCAATATGTCTGACTTAAACAAAATAATGTTAGGTAAAAAATAAAATAAATTCCATATATTACATACACCATGATATGCATTCCATAAAGTAAAATACAAATTATTATAAAATGCAGGCTCAGTGTCTGTAGCTCAAATGGCTAAGGCACCAGCCACATATACCAGGGCTGGTAGGTAAGATTCCAGCCCTGGCCTGCCAAACAACAATGACAACTACAACCAAAAAATAGCTGGGTGTTGTGGCAGGTGCCTGTAGTCCAGCTACTTGGGAGGCTGAGGCAAGATAATTGCTTAAGCCCAGGAGTTGGAGGTTGCTGTGAGCTGTGACAGCACAGCACTCTACCCAAGGTGATGGCTTAAGGCTCTGTCTCAAAGAATAAAAAATAATAAAATAAAATACAAATAAATAAAAATACAAGTGTATCAAAATGGAACAAAGGAATCATGAAGAGGATAAATAGGTTGGTTCACCTGGAGGGAAATGAGGGGATAAGAGAGGGTAACATGTGGATGTTATTTTCAAGGTCCTATTTTTTTGTTCTGGGTGGTTGGGTTGAGAATGTTTATTACATTGTTTAAGAAAAACTACAGTTAATTAAATAACCAAAAACTAAATAAAGGCACGTTATATGAACCAGAGATGAGAGTATGCTCCTGAAGTCCATTAAAAAAAAAAAAAAGCTAAAATTGGTGAAAAACTATAGCAACCCAATAGTAGCAGAACTGAGAAGATTAGGGCCTCTCTGGAATAATTTTGGTCACTTCATGAGTAAAGGGCCCTGACATCCAGAGATGCTGGCTGATGGCAAAAGAACACAAAAATGATAGAGGAAGAAGCAATTTATAAACACTCATAAGGCCATGGTGTTGTAACTAGTTTCAAATGAAAATTATAATAGGTACCCATATTTTCTACCTTGCTCACACACACACACATGAAGGTATACATATTTTTCTCTTTCTCCAACTATTTTATCTAAAATATGATGGTTGTAATTAATTTTACAATAGTGGGGGTTTTTTTGAGACAGAGTCTCACTTTGTCACCCTCCATAGAGTGCTGTGGCATCATAGCTCATAGCAACCTCAAACTCTTGGGCTCAAGCGATTCTTTTGCCTCCGCCTTCTGAGTAGCTGGGCTACAGGCACCTGCCACAACGCCTGGCTGTTTGTAAAGACAAGGTCTCACTCTGGCTCAGGCTGGTCTTAAACCTGTGAGCTTATGCAATACACCTGCCTTGGCCTCCCAGAGTGCTAATTTTACAATAGTCTTTAAGTTACAGTGTTATCAAGGTAGGATTATGACAAAACCATAAGACAAAGGAACATCATGCAGAGATGGTGGTGAGACCCTGGATCTCTTCCTTTTGGGAAAAGGATGCCCATAGTTTTCTTTTTACCAGAAAGAGTTGCACTACATTAGGAATTACTGTACTATCATTGTTCGGACGTTTAAGTATGAAAAGACAAATATATGCGATGTTTAGTAGCAAGAAAGTTGGTGAATCTGGTGAATTACATTCAATGCCCACTTGCACCTCCTCTTAGCAAGCCTTCCTGTACTTCAGAAGCTCAAAAAATAAAATCTACTTTTGTCAGACTTCTTAATAGTTATGTTTCTGGATGCAAATTAGGTTCCACCAAATAGATGTACTTTCATGAAATTTAGAAGGCAGAAGTGATTTACAGATCACTTTCCTGCTGACTTGATTGTTGTTGCTGGCAAGAAAAGTCTTAAAGACTTCAGATTTTCCTGCACCAGCATCCCACTGTCCATTAGCTTAGCTAGTGTTGACAGGGACCTGTATCTGTGGTGGAATGTGGACTCAGCCATCGCTGCTCTGGCACCAGCTGCACTAATGGTGGCTTCTAATTCCTCAAGCACAGCCATGTCTGTGTGTTGTTGAACTCAGCAGTTCCAGTGAAAGAATTCCTGATTCTCTGTCTTCACGGTGTGAGCAGAGGTAGCATATCCTCTGAAATACCAGTTCTGCAGTATTATTCTGAGACTCATTTCTGGAGGCCCAGTTCAGAACTCATTGCTCTCAGCCCTGCTAATATTTTTGAAAGTTCCCATTCCCTGTATTAAATACCTGGAAAGTGAGAGTAGTTTGGTTTCCTATGAGTGAATCTTGAGTGATAGAGATGTGCTCTTGAAAAGCAATTTTTGCAAGCAATCCTCATTTGCTTCTTGAAGAGCATAGTTTGATTTTGATTGAATTTCAGGGGATGTTTGGCTTATAAAATGTTAAATTTAAATTTCTCTAATGCCTGGCTTATCTATCAAGCTTTTAATTATATATGCAAACATGTCTTCATAAAATAAATAATTAACTACACGACAAAGAAAAAACCCTGCTCCAAATATTTATGGCTTTGTAAATTACTCCTGTCATTTAAACTAAGCCTTTAAAATACAGGCATTTTTCCTAAAATAAATTGAATTAAACTTAGTCTAATATCAGCTTATATTTATTGAGGGCTTATTTGAAGGTAAACAGTGTTCTATCATCCTGCTTTCTATTTATTTATTTATTTATTTTGAGACAGAGCCTCAGGCTGTTGCCCTGGGTAGAGTGCTATGGCATCACAGCTCACAGCAACCTCCAACTCCTGGGCTCAGGCGAGTCTCTTGCCTCTGCCTGCAAAGTAGCTGGGACTACCGGCTCCCACCACAACACCCGGCTGTTTTTTACTTGTAGCCGTCATTGATGTTTGGCAGCCCCAGGCTGGATTCGAACCCGCCAGCTCAGGTGTATGCAGCTGGCGCCTTAGCCACTTGAGCCACAGGCACCGAACCCATCCTGCTTTCTTTTTTCACCTTTTACCACAGATCTTTGATCCCAGAAAATAGCCTCATTGTTTCGCAAAGACAAACTAATGTGGGATTATATTAATGAATAAAGCACACACAGGTGTGTTTGTAGCTTGAAGCTATACCATCTTTTATGGATTTGGGTTCATTTCTAGGTCTTGTCACATTACCAGTAGAACTAGCAGAAACATACAAAGTAAATTCAGTAGTCAACAAACTCCAACCTGTGTGTTAATAGTAAGAAATACATTCCCTTTTCGCACGGACTATGCTATAATGGGTTCATAGAATGCTGATACAGCTAAGTATTCCAATTTTTAGAAACACACTCCCAGATAACAAATAGAATAAGTCTTTTATCTCAAATATTTCCACTTCTCTCTGTCTCCACCACCACCACCACCCTGTTACCAGCTACTATCATCTGTCATCTTGATTTCTCCTGCAGCCTCCTAACCAATCCCCCTGTACCACCTTCCCTTCCAATCTACTCTTTTCACAGTATCCAGGGTGATCTTCTGTTAATGGTTCAAAACATACCCTACCCCTGTTAATACTCTTTAATTTCTTCTTTCTGCATTTAAGACAAAAATCCTAAATCCTTAATGCAGCCCTTGTGACCCTGGACGGTCAGGTACATGGTAACTCCCTAGCCTCACTCTGTCACTAGTTTGTCACTTTCTCCATTTTGTACTTGCATTCACTTCCTTGAATACACAAGTCTTTTTTGCCACACTGCCATCTCAATTGCTGTTTCCACTGCTTGGAACACTCTTCTCTTTACCTTCAACATTACTAGCTCTTTCTCATCCTTCAGAGTCTGAACTGTCACTTCCTCAAAAAGGCTTGTCCTTTCTCATTGGGACCCTGTGCTCTCCCTTCATAACCCATATCACAGTTATGTTTATGTACTTGTTTGATTTTCTTCTTCATTATCTGTCTCTCCCACTAGACTATAAGCTCCTGACGGTAAGAGAGGAGGGCTCTGATTCCCTTGCATGGCAGTATCAGGAGGGCAGAATGGGGAGGTAATATTTCATCTCTTGCCTGGGGAAAGCAGGCACACCTCTGGTCCCCCTACCTGGTAATATTGGCAAGCTAAGCAAGGAGCTGATCTTCCCAGGGGAAGCAGACTATGCTCTGATTCTCTTGTCAGGGTTGTGCTATCAGGATTCAGTGGTGTGCCGAGCCTTCACCCAGTCCTGACATCGATGAAATTGAATGAGGCAGTGCGAGTTGGGACTAGTAAGCACTCTTCTCTCTCCCCTATTTCTGGTGCCAGTGAGGCTGCATCAGTAATGAGACAGTGTGAAGCAGGGACAGTTGGCGCTCCACATTCCACTTCCCTGGGTGTCAGAAGAACCCAGTGGGAAGCTGAGGCAGTGTTATGCAGGGCTGGTCGGCATTCCACTTCCCCTTTTCCCTCCACTGGTGTTAGTAGGGCTTAGTGGGGACTGATGTTCTTCCCCCAGTGTTGCAGCAACAGACCAATGTAAGTCAGTCTACTTCCCCCAACACTGGGAGTAGTGGGGCCCGACAGGGAAGTGATCTTGTGCCCTCACCTGGAGGCAATGAGGAGGTATTGGTCAGTGTCTCATGTTACCTGAAAGTGTCAGCAGAGCCAAGCATGGTACTTATCTTCCACTCTAGCCTTGTGCAATGAGATAGTGTGATTTTGCAGTCTATGTTGGCTGGGTGGTATCAGTGGGGCCAAGCAGAAAACTGAAAATATACATTCAACCAACCATCACACTACACTTCAAAAGGGGACTGCTTGCTAAAAAAATTAAATAAGAGCCAGAGTCTCATAATATCCAAAATATTCAGGACAGACTACAAAATCACCCATCATACCAAGCACCAAGAAAATTATAGCATGAATGAGAAAATACAGTTAATAAGTTCCAACATCAAGATAAATCCGATACTGGGTGGCACCTGTGGCTCAAGGAGTAGGGCGCCGGCCCCATATACCAGGAGTGGCACGTTCAAGCCCGGCCCCGGGCAAAAAACTGCAAAAAAAAAAAAAAAGATAAATCAGATATTTGAAATATCTAAAAAGGTTTTTAAAGCAAGCATTATAAAAATGACTAAACAAGCAGTTATGAATTACCCGAAACAAATGAAAATATAGAAAGGAAAGAAATGTAAGTTATTAAAAAGAGCCGAATGAAAATTATAAACTCATTGCTGGGCTCACAAGTAGAATGAGGATGACAGAATCAGTGAGCTTAGACACAGAGCAATAGAATTTCCCCTATCTAAACAACAAAATGATAATAGAATGAAAAAACTAATAGTTTAGGGGATCTGTCCATATCATTGTACTTTCAGAAGGACAGGAGTGAGAGACTGGCATAGAAAACATATTTCAACAAAGGTTGAAAACTGGGTGGTGACTGTGGCTCAAACGAGTAGGCGCCAGCCCCATATACCAGAGGTGGCAGGTTCAAACCTGGCCCAGGCCAAAAACAGCAAAAAAAAAAAAAAGGTTGAAAACTTCTGGAATTTGGGAAAAACCAACCATATAACTATAGATTTAAGAAGCTAAGTAATCCCAAATAGGTTTAATCTAAAATTGTCCATTCCAAGATACATAATAAACAAACTTCTATAAATGAAAGAAGAATCTTGAAAAGAGCCAGAAAGAAATGACACATTACCTACCAAAAAAAAAAAAAAAAAAAACTTTTTTGAATGACAGTGGGCTTTTTACCAGAAACCTGGGAGGCCAGAACAGAGTGATATAACAGTTTTCAAGTACTGACAGAAAGGAATTTTCAACTATACATTCTATGTACAGCAAAAATATCTTTCAGGAATGAAAGGAAAATACACTCCCAGACAATGAAAAACTAAGAATTTGTCGCTAGTAAGCCTACCCTTAAAGAATGGCTAAATGAAGTCCTTTGAAGGGAAAGGAAATGATAACAGAAGAAGGCTTGGCACTTCAAAAAGGAAAGAACATCTGAATGGGTGAAAATAACCACAAATATAATAGGTTATCCTACTTCTTGGGAATTTATTAGGTCACATTTGACGGTTGAAGCAAAAATTATAACACCATCTGATATGGTGTACAATGTACATATATAGAGAACATACTTTCTATTTTTTTTTTTTTTTGTAGAGACAGAATCTCATTTTATTGCCCTTGGTAGAGTGCCGTGGCGT
>CAUYON010202045.1:0-19565 GCA_963573935.1 Arctocebus calabarensis
TCACTTGAGCCCAGGAATTGAAGGTTGCTGTGAGCTGTGATGCCACAGCACTCTATCCAGGGTGACAGCTTGAGGCTCTGTCTCAAAAAAATAAATAAATAAATAAATAAAATTTTAAAAACACCTTTTTCCTCTATTGCCATATTGAGATGACTTTATTTTACCTACAGTTCAGTCATATACAGCCAGTCACTGGTTAGAAATGAGATAGATGTGTTCTTAAGTTGAATTTGTATGTAAGTTGGAACAGGTTTGTTCACCTGTAATAGCCTCTGTCTGTCAGTGTGAGCTAAATGTCAGTCAGATGTTTGTTACTCAGAGATTTCAGGTAAACAAATATTTACTTACCATATCTATCGGTCAAGGTTAGATTTTTAATTGATGCTCTTATCTCTTTTTTTTATTTACTTATTATTTTTTGAGACAGAGTCTCACTTTGTTGCCTTCGGTAGAGTGCTGTGGCGTCATGGCTCACAGCAACCTCAAACTATTGGGTTTACACGATTCTTTGGCCTCAGCCTCCTAAGTAGCTGGAAGTACAGGTGCCCACCACAATGCCCGGCTATTTTTTGTTGCAGTTGTCATTGTTGTTAGCAGGCCTGGGCTGGGTTCAAACCCACCAGCCCTGGTGTTATGTGGCCAGCACCCTAACCATTGAACTATGGGCGCCAAGCTGATGCTCTTATTTTAAAAGTAGCACATGCTGATTGAAAGAAAAAATTCAAAAAATGTATACAATGAAAAGAAAGTTTCCTTCCTTATAATCCTTCCTTATTTCCTTCGACCACCCTACATGTGAGTATAACTACTACTAATAGTTGATTTCATTTCCTCCCAGGACTTTTTCTGCTCACTCCACATCCATGCATTTGAGTAACACTGGAATTTTGCTCTGTACCGATCTGCAAATTAACCTTTTCCTTCCTGTTCAATCAGTCCACAAGCTGATCTTCCCCTTCTCTTTTGAGACTACATGTTATTTTATAGCACTAATATAACATACTTTGTTTAACAATTTCTCAATTGAGAACTGTTAATGGCACCTCTAGTTTTCCACTGTAACAGACAATGCTGCAGTGAATGTCACCAGTTTAGATTTTAATTCACTTTTTCGTTTTAACAGGACTATGGAAACTCAAGTCATTGCAGAGTTTGGATCTGTCCTTCAACGGGATATTGAAAATTGGGTTTTCTGATTTTCTTAAGTGCCTGCAGCTAGAGTCGCTCTATTTAAAGAGCAACAAGATATTCAAACTTCATCCGGGAGCCTTCAAGGATCTCAAAAAGTTACAGGTTCTAAAATCACTTTTATAATATTTCAAAGTGTAGACACATGGGCGATTACATTCAGAAAACGTTTTCATTGAAGAATTTCCTCATGTCTACTTGTACTAGCTATTAATCAAAAAAGCAAGTGTATTATACACCACTAAAAATGGTGAAGCCTTTCTTACCTCAAAAGTCTTGCCTCAAAAGCCGCAGGCATGGACATGAATTTTACTGGAACATAATAGCAGCAAGAATTGCCATATTATTTTTCAAAATCAGGTTAAATCCAACTCCAAGTTTCCACTTACCAATGGCAAGAAATTAAATCTTAGTTATTAGATTACTGCCTCCCTAAGCTTCAAGACCCATAAAAGTTCCCAGGGATCCTGTAAAATCCAGAATGCTCGGGGAGGTCTCTATGAAACACCCTGGCTGATGCTGAGATGTCAGAAACCCAGGGCCGGGGAGACCTCTGAAGGCCAATGACCCTGTCACTTCTAGGACAGAATTGGGCACAGGATAATAAAAATGATAATGACAATAGCTCACACCCTATCTCACATTTACCATGTTCCACAGGAGGCTCTAAACTCAGACCCATACAGCAGGCGACGGGGCATCTATGGCACATTTGGGGACAGTGGGCACGTTGTGGTTAACCCCCGTGAGGTCCTGATGAGGCGAGGGTAGGGAACCCCTAAAGCCCTGCTCTAGGTTTCAGCTCCAGTCCCTTCTCCTCCAAGCACCTCTGTCCCTGCCCTTTCCCTTTGGGGATACATCGTAGAATCTCCCCCCAAGTGGCCTCCTGGGCGCATCCAGAAAGTCGTTAGTCCTGCGTCTCCATCACCTTCGTCACACACCCCCATTCTTCGTTTAGTCCAGTATCATTCAGCAGCAACATAATGCGAGCCACAGGGGCAGGGTTTTTTGTTTGTTTTTGAGACAGTCTCACTCTGTCCCCCTGGGTGGTCTGCTGTGGCATCATCACAGCTCACAGCAATCTCAAATTCTTGGGCTTAAGAGATCCTCCTGCCTCAGTCTCCCAAGTAGCTGGGACGACAGGCACCCACTACAACTCCTAGCTAGTTTTTCTAATTTTTCAGTAGAGATGGAATCTCATTCTTGCTCAGGCTGGTCTTGAACCCCTGAGCTCAAGCAATCCACCCGCCTCAGCTTCCCAGAGTGCTGGGATTGCAGGCCTGAGCCACCATGCCCGGCCCCCGCAGATGCAATTTAAATGCTCTGATAACTAAATTTAAAAAGTAAAAATAAGCAGGTAAATTTTATCTTAGTAATGCATTTAACCCAATATACTCAAATATTATCTTTTATACATGTAATCAATATGAAAAGTATTAGTGAGATATTTTACAATTCCTTTCCACACAAAATCTTCAAGACCTGGTGCGTATTTTACACTTTCCACACATTCCAGTTTAGACTACTCACATTTTAATTGCTCAGTAGCTGTGTGTGACTCATGGCTGTCACATCAGGCAACATTGACACGGACAACTGAGGTTTCCCAGTGTCTAAAGTGTTATCCAGGGACAGGTGGGGACGAGTCTCCAACGTCCTCCGCCCATCCAGGGCACTTCCTGTGGTCCCTCCCCTACAGAGGGGAATCTGGGGGCCTAGTGAGGCTCTGGGGAAGAGGACAGTTAAGAGCCAACCAGCTGCCTGCCCTTAAACCTGGCCTCAGCCACTTTCCAGCCACACCATTTTGGGCAAGTTACCAAATCTCTCTGTGCCTCAATTTTCCTACCTGAAAAATGGAGAGAAGCTAGTTCCTTTCTCATAGAGTTGTATTAGACTGATGACACGTGTTTTGTACATGTTCAGTGTTTAGAGCAGTACTTGGAACGCAGCAAGCACTTTATAGACAACGTACGGAAATGTTCTACTGGCCACAGTACCTGATGCTTTGAACATACAAATCTGTGTATGCCACTTCTTAGTTAAAACCCTCCTAAGATTTCACCCGGGGGCCTGGCTGTCTGCCCTCCTCCCCCGGCTCCCTACACTCCTGCCTCTTCCTCTCCACTTGCGGATCCTTAGCCTGGAAGAGCCACTCTGTGTTAGTGTGTTGATCCTATCAGCTGCTGCCTGAATGTCACTCCCTCAAAGAGGCCTTCCCCAGTTGGTACACCCTCTGACATGCTGCACCTATCTCAGTTGAAATTACTTAGTTTTAGGTACGGCTAGATGTTAAGCCTAAGCCCTTGGAACCCTTTGAGGACATACATCATGTCTGTACTGTTTTCTAGGGCTTGCCATATGCCCAGGGCCTGATACACATTTTTAAAACACTTGTTGAGCAAAGAAAGGAATGAATGAATGCATGATGATCATGGATAGGTACATTAGTTACCTATTGCTACTTAACAAATTACTACAAACTTAGCGGCTTAAAAGTCATACACAAAGGACGGCGCCTGTGGCTCATCGAGTAGGGCACCGGCCCCATATACCGAAGGTGGCAGGTTCAAACCCGGCCTCGACTGAACTGCAAAACAGAAAAATAGCCAGGCTATTTTTGGCAGGCACTTGTAGTCTCAGCTATTTGGGAGGCTAAGGCAAGAGGATTGCTTGAGCCCAAGAGTTTGTAGTTGCTGTAAGCTATGACACCAGGGCATCCTACTGGGAGCAAGAAAGTGAGATTCTGTCTCAAAAAAAAAAAAAAATAGTATTACAGAAAGATATACATAGATAGCCGGGCGTTGTGGCAGGCACCTGTAGTCCCAGCTACTCAGGAGGCTGAGGCAAGAGAATCACTTAAGCCCAGGAGTTGGAGGTTGCTGTGAACAGTGTGGCACCACGGCACTCTACTGAGGGTGACAGAGTGAGACTCTGTCTCTACAAAAAAAAAAAAAAGTCAAACACCTAACTTATCCCACAATTTCTGCAGGTCAGGAATCCAGGTACAGCTTAATTGGGGCCTCTGCTTCAGGGTCTCTCGAGAGGCTGCAAAGTGTTAGCCAAAGCCAGAGTTTCACTTGAAAGCCCAGCTAGGAAAATAAGCACTTCCAAGCCCCACAGTTGTTGGCGGGAATCAGTTGATGGAGCCAGGTGATGGAGTAAGGGCTCTGCGCTGCTGGCCCCAGTCTGCCCTGGGTTCTGTGCCACGTTGGCCTCTCCACCGGGCAGCTCATAGCATGGCAGCTGGCATTACAGCCAGCAAGGACAAGAGCTCGCTAACAAAAGAACACAACAATTTTGTGTAATGTCATTTTGGAAGTGACATCCACAAATCACAGGTCCTGCTCTCACTCAAGGGGAGATTATTCAAGGGCGTGAATACAAGGAGACAAGATCTTCGGAGACCATCTTAAAGTCTGTCTGCCACAGTAGTTATCAGGACAGATGCGAAAGTCCATTTAACTTCAGATAGGTTGTTGAATTGCCTGGGAACCTCGCTTAGTATATTGTATGCGGATTATAAATATTGCATTTGTATACATAATTTGCCGAATGTCTGTTTTATTTCTCATGCATTTTTATTGTACTTTATGAGTCTTCTGCAGCTCACAGGTAACAGATGCCACAGGCAAACTAAAAATCAGCTCTTAGAATGTTTAAATACAGCCGTAATTGTCGGTGCACTGGAACTACCAAGAATCATACAATTTCTCCGCTCTATTACCCGTTCTACATGTTTGGCAAAAACCCTAGAAACTGGTTTTGAAATATGAAAACCATATTTGGAACCAGAAACCCATACATCAAAATAGATGTCGTTTTTCTTCTAGAAGATGAATTTAATACTTGCACTATTCTGTGTCTTCCCATGTGGGAATCTTATCAGAAGAGAGAAAGATTTTTCAAAGCATAAATTCATCACCTCACCATTTCTTAATCTTATCCCTGTCTTCTTAGATGCAATGGTTTGTGAGATATTGCATGCTTCTCTCAATCTTTCCATAATGTGTACCCCTTTTAAATGCTGGTGGATGACCATTTCTTTAGCCAAATTAGACTTTTCGTTGTAATCTTTTGTCAAAAATTATTACTCCTGAATAATTTTATTAATTTTCTGTACTTTCTCCTGTTTTGCTTTCAAAACTAGATTCAAAACTTCTGTGATTTGTAATATAATAAGGCATAAGGACAAAAATAATGCAGATATGCAGTAAAAAATGAAATAACTCCCTGAAAAACACACGATTTTTTGTTGAGGAAAAACACAAGACTACTTCGATTTTTTGTTGTGTACATGAGAGAGTTATGGATCCTCGCCAAGGCTGGGCCAGAGCCAAGTGTTTTTTTCTTCCTAATCCAAGGCTCCTACTTCTTAATTTCTGGCAACCTTCTTTTGATAATCAACATTGCGTGGCTACTCAGTATTACAAGGTTTACCCTCATTGTGTACTACAGGTGGTAGTCTTGTTTGTGGCCCTGTGTGATTGTTTGTTTGAATAAGCTCTTCTTAGGTATTCATATAACCCAAGATTACATGCTTATTTTTCCCTGATGTCTATAGAATGATTGAACTTGATAACATTCAGCCTTCCTGGCTTTCATCCATATTCCTCTTATCTTAAAGCAAGGGTTGCATTTTCTATGTAATGATTTTCTCTTCTAGTGCCCACCTGCCCCACACAAACCCCCTAAACTTACCCTGGGGCCTCAGCTCCAGCCTCCTCCAATCAGCCCCCTTCACTCTCGTGGGCATGGAAGCTGAGTTCCAAGGAGAGTGTGTTCTCTGGTGGAGGGCACACAGCTGTAAAGTCAAAGCAAATCTCAACTCTGCCATTTTATGTATTCCCTCTTTCTAATATTTACTGAGCACCTGCTGTGTACCAGGCCCCTATGGCCCAGCCCAGTTCCCTCCACTGTAAAAAGGAAAAAATGAAGACAATTTTAGGAGGATCAGAGGAAATGTATGCAGAGCACCCAGTAGCGTGTCTGCTGCACAGCTGGATTCTACAAACAGTAACTAGGCTGGGGCCTAGCTGTGCTTTCCCTTTCGGATCATGCTATTGCCATGTCCAATGTCAAAAGAGCCTGTGTTGCTAAAGCCACTGAATCCTTTTTCTTCCCCAGTTTCTCCTTCATTTCTGATCAGACTAGAAAAACTAGGCATGTTACATGTTCTAAATAGCCATGAATACAGAGAAATATACTACTGTTTTTGATAATATTTGATGCAAAAGATCTCTCTTTGGTACTTCTGATATACCATAATTCTTCTATGTTCTCATCATCCAGTATCTTGTACCACTTTCAATGCTTCTAGAAATTCTTGACCTGGTATCCAACTCTAGATCTTTATAACATCGGAATCTAGGTTTTATTTAAGAGTACAAATTACAACTTGTAGGAAAAGAGAAAAGAAAAGGATTGAAGGTCTATTATAGGCATCAAACTTAAAGCTTTTACATAGAGTTCATCCTTACAGCAACCCTGGGAGGTAGGCTCATAGAGAGTTATCAATTTGCTAAGACTTGCTAAGTTTTTATGGGTGGAGCAGAGTTTGAACCCCATGATTTTTGGATTCTCAAGCCAGTGCTAAAGTCATATTGCCTCCATAGAGAAAGCTCTTTCTGTGGCTCGTTTATTCTGTCTCTAAATGTCTTTATTCACAGTCTGTCCTAAATTTGTTTCTGCTCCAACAGATTGTAGACCTCAGCAACAATGCCCTGGCCGCCATCCTGCCGATGATGCCCATTGCTCTAGAACTTCCCCATCTGGACGCTGACTTGGCTGATAACCCATGGCACTGTGATGACAGCATGGTGGGCTTTCAAAGTGTCATTTCTGAAACCTGGAGGAAAAACTGGAATGTAATTTGCAATAAGTCTATAGGTAAGTCAATAGTACCACTTCTCTCTGAAATGGTCCCCTTTGGACTGAAAAATGCACATTAAAAAACATAGTCCCATTTGAGACAATGACAGTCCCTCTGAAAGCCAAAGCTCAGTCAACTTTGGGCAGAAAAAACCATTGGGGCCTGACTGCTTTGCATGAACGATTTTCTTCATATGTTCAAATCACATAGAAAAAAGTGGATTTGGTCAAAAACAGAAAGCTAAGTGGGAGAGAAATTTGCCCTGAAGCCCTAAAATGCCACAACATTTTCCCAATCCCTAACAAATAATCAATTAATGAAAGAACGTTTAAAAATTGAAACGTCATTATTTTAAATACTTGCCAATATTCTGAAAGTGTGGTCTCACAAAAAAAAAAAAAATCCACATATTTCAAAAGTAGGTTTTCCTCGGATTTGTTTTTGGCCTGAGAAGTCTTAATGTTGTCAGCCACACTTGTTTCACTGCTTTATAAAAAGCCAGGACTGGCATTCTGAGGGTGGAAGGCAGAATGTGAGGAACCAGTGGAGAACACTGAATGTTTCTGCTCTTTACGGCACCGGGAATGGTCGGGAAATAGCACCACAAATCCCTGTAGCGCCCAAGCAGTGTACCAGGGCCCTGGTAGAATCTTCGTTCAAATACGGAGCATTTTTTTTTTTTTTTTTTTTTTTTGCAATTTTTTGCCGGGACGGGGTTTGAACCCACCACCACCGGCATATGGGGCTGGTGCCCTACCCCTTTGAGCCAGGAGGAAGGAGGGCAGTGTGGCTGTCCCTCCGACGGGCAAGATGCCTAAGAAGTCCCCTACCTCCGGGCCCGAGAGCCACCTGAGCCAGACACACGCTGGTGGCATTAGACCACAAAGAATAAATAAATTGATAAATAGATGGATAAAATTATAAAACGACTTAGCCAAGCGCGATGGCTCCTGCCTGTGATCCTAGCACCCCAGGAGGCCGAGGCCGGAGGATCCCTTGAGTTCAGGAGTCCAAGATCAGCCCAAGGAGGAGGGAGATCCTGTCTGTACAAAAAAAGAGAAAAACTAGTGGCGGCAGGTGCCGATAGTCCCAGCTACCCGGGAGGCTGAGGCAAAAGGATGGCGTTAGCCCAGGAGTTTGAGGTTGCTGTGAGCTAAGCTGAGGCCACAGCCCTTCACTCAGAGCAGCAGAGCAAGACCTTGTCTCAAAAATAAATAAATAAAACCAGGCATCATCATGTAAGGTACCCTTCGAAATCAGCTAATGACCGAGGAGGTTTCACAGAGGCCGCTCAGCGCGTGTCTTCCACGCCCCCCCCAGCCCTTGCAGGAACCGAGGTGGCAGATCTGGGGGCGCCCGGGAGCCCCATTCCCGGGGCGCACCGCACCCACAGGAGCAGCTTCGCCGGGAGCACTGCGGGGACGCCCGGAGGACGCGGGCAGCTGCTGGTCCCCACCCCGGGGCAGCAGGCACCGGCCGGCGGCGTCGGGGAGGAGCGGGGCCCGCGGCGCGGACGGCGGCGGAGCGCGCGGGATGTGAGCGGAGAGGGGGCCGCCCGCGGGGACCTGGCCCTGGCCGTCTGCCTGTCTGTGTTCATCACCTTCCTCGTGGCTTTCTGCCTGGGGGCTTGCGCCAGGCCCTACCTTGACGGACTGTGGCGTCGCTGGTGCCGCCGCAGAGACCCCGGCTCCGATCTCGCCTATTCCAACGCGGGCTTCCAAGACGCCGCCGCCGCCGAGACCCGCCCGCGCCCGGCCACCGACGGCCCGCACCTCCCCGAGAGCCCGGCCTGGTCCTGCCTCGGCGACGACGGAGCAGCCTGGGCAGCGCGGGGCCAAGTCCCCCGGAATGACATTCTGGGTGACCCTCCAGCGGGCGTCTCTTGGGTGGCCTGCACATCGCTTACTGTCCCCGGCTCCAGTCCTGACATCGACTTCCAGCCCTCACTCTCAACAGCCACGACAGCATCTCGCTGGAAAATGCTGACACAGACACAAGCACAGAGGACTGGCGAGAGCAAGCAAAGAGGGAACACGGAGCTGTCACCTGGGGAAAGCGCGGGCTGGCACAGGGGACGTTCCAAGAAAATGCCCGGGAGCGCAGTTAATCCGGGGAGCGCACTGCAGCAGAGACCCGAGGAGGCCCAGGCGGAGGACCAGCTTCCAGCCTCCTGCAGGGCTCTCACACTCAGCGCCCCAGGACACGGGGACCCATCGGCCTTCCCTCCAAGATGGGACAGCAACCTGGATGTCACTCCTGCTAATGAGGAACCAGTACAGAAATCTGCTCCTTCTGACACTCAGCACGAGTTGGAGAGCGACTGTGACTCTGAGGAAGGCTCGTTGTTCACTCTGAGTTCAGGGGGTTCAGAGGGTGTGACCAACATGGCTGAAGAGGAGGCCGCTGGCCAGGACAGCTGTTGGGCCACCGAGCCCCTACAGGATGGGAGTTCAGAGACCGGCAGGGACGAAGTGACATCACTAGAAGGTCCTAAGGAGAGTGTCACCTTCCAAAATATTGTAGAGAAATACAAGAATCAGGAAGATCAACTTGAAAAACCTCTCTCTTCTGTTCCTGACGCTGGTTTGTGCAAGACTCATCTGGAAAATACCCCTATCACCAATGAATTTGAGGATCAATTGCCTTTGCCCAGAATCCGGGGGAACAGCCCTTTAAGTGATGAGACTCTGGGCATGTATGTTTGTGACTATGATGTGGCACTTCAGTCCAAGGCAGCAGAATGGCATTGCTCCCTTAGAGACCTGGAATTTGCAAATGTGGATACTGAACCACAGACACCACCACCTGCTCCTGAGGTTCCACATATCCCAGTCAGAGCACCTGCTCCAGAAGAAACTCAGACATCTGTACACAAAAGCCTTTCATGCAGGCAATAACACAGCTCAGAAAGACATTCCTCCCAAAATCACTACAGAGGAAAACTTAAGACCTTCACAACAAGATGCTGGAAGAGAGGATGTGAATTCCAAGGAGATGGAAATTGATGCAAATGAGGGCCTTGTATGTGTAATTGAGGACTATGATTCCGGAAAGGTTATAAACCAAACCTAAGTGTTACAATTCTGTGGTGATGAACCTGCTCTTTCGTGTGAACAAGGATGAGGGGAATATTTTGAAGATGGTTGTTGGGTGAAGTGAATGCCAGCAACATTGGCAGAGTATAAGTCCTACAATTAAAATGGTTTGATAGAAAAAGGACACCACTCTCTCTGGCATGTGACAAAAATCTTTATTTACCTCAACCTATATAGGCAGTACTGCATGTACACATCATAAATCAATAATCTAACAACTCAAACCCAAGGACTCAGGCTGTAACCACCTGGCATCGGGGTGTCTACTGCTTTGCAGATAACAACACTCCTAAACCTATCTAAAGTTTTTCTCATGCTAACTAATTGGAAGTAACATACCATAAAAGCCAAAGCTCCAGCAGATCAAACGGACTCAAAGCAGAACTCTGGGGGACCAAACAGCAACAATGCTTGACCTTTTAACAGACTTCCTGGAGGCAGTCATCCATGTTTAAGAAGTACTTTGGAAATTCCCAAGATATACAGGGCTTGCCTTCAAGCCCTGCCCCCAGTCACAGTCCAGTCAGCAGGCCCTTTCTCCTGCATGACCAGGCCTAATACAACAATGAAGTGCTAGCCAGGTTTTTCCATTCCGTCTCCCAAAGACTTTTAACTTACTCTCACAGAGATAATCTGTATAAAAGTCTTACATACAGGTTTTTCACCTGTAGATGGTTCCAAAAACCAAGCATTGTTATTACAAGAGCTTCCAAATAAAACTAGTTCACTAAGACTACAAGGGCACTTCAGTGATAGAGATTGGGGTGAATATTCCGAGATTTTGTTGCACTTAAAAAAAGATGATTTTAACTTTCATTCGCAAATGCAGACTCAGCAATCTGCTGGGAGTTGGCTCTCTATGTGAAGAACAGCTACACCATCACAAAGACAGGAACATTCAACTTGATAATCAAAGGGAATTTAAGAGACATTTTTAGTACTTGTTGAAGCACTTAAATGTAAATGCTTAACAGATTTTGATGAATTCTGCACAAACACTAGTACCATTTTTTGGAGATTGGTCATGAAACTGCAAAATTGAAAGCATTCAGAGACATTCTAAATATTCTTAGAGAAACAAGATGGTTTTATAGGGTGAAATATAAATTAAAAATCAATTTCAAGAAAAAAAATTGATGTTTTCTGTAAAAGAAAAAAGTGCTCTGCCATATCCTTGACTAGCCCTCGCTTGTGTAACTCCTCAGTCTGGGCATCAAGAGTCATTTCTGTTCATCCTCATACTTCTGGGATATTTTCTCATTGCTCCCCCCCCCTTTGCTTGCCTTCTTAAACCCTTCCTCAAAGGTTTACTTCTACTCTTTCTGACTCCTTGGACCCCACTGTTTTACCAACCAACTCAATAGAGACATGCCAGATCTGCATGGTAAGGCCCTGCCTCCCCTCCAAGCTCCAAACTCACATTCTCCACCCTCATCACCCAAATGCACATAGATCATCGCAGCACTCACAAGTCATCACTTTCTTTCAAAAACATGATCTCTCATATTACCATTCTTGGTCAGCAATATGATGACATCTACCCAATCAAACCTAGTTGAAACGTCTGACCTGTGACTCCTTCTCTTTCATTCCCTGCCTTCTAAGCTTTGGGCAGTGAAGTTCCTGACTATCTGTTCAGGGAGACATTTAGGCGTGTAGATCAGGATGTGGACTAGGCAATTAGTGCTAAGCCAACATCTGCACAGAGGACACCCTAGTTTTGCTTAGTAAAACTAGAACCTCTGAGACTGGTCGCAGCATCTCACACCTGTAATCCCAGCACTCTGGGAAGCTGAGGCAGGTAGATGGCTTGAGCTCAGGAATTTAAGACCACCCTGAATAAGAGCAAGACCCAGTATCTACTAAAAATGAAAATAAAGCAAGCCAGTTGTGGTGGCAGGCACCTGTAATTCCAACTACTCAAGAGACAGAGATAAAAAGATCACTCGAATCCAAGAGTTTGAGGTTGCTGTGAGCTATGTTGCACAGAGTGAGATGGTCTCAAAAAACAAAACAAAACCAAAAAACCTCTGTAAGTTGACCACCCAAGATACTGTAAAAAAATGGTCAACATACAGAAGTGGTCAACATAAGGATCTAGGCCTACTGTACTGATAGGTACATGAGGTGCACATATGGGCTATGAAAATGAGGTCAAGGTAAGGAGGTGGTCAACTACGGAGGTTCTACTGTATTTATTTAGTGTAACTAAGATGGAAGTTGGTGGAGTTTGGGAAAAGGGTCCAAAGGGCCTCCTAAGCCACCTGTTAGCATCATCACCAGTTCTATGGGACTTAGCTTCTCAGCAACTCTCACCTTAGTTCTCTCTATTCTCCACACCCAAATAAAACTTGCCTTTCACCTAGATTACTGTGACCTTTAGTGCTTCTCCTTGCTCCCTCTCACCCCCCAAATAACCTTACATCCAAATTCTTCACTCTACTGCTCAAAAACTTTTGATCACTTCCATCATCTACAATCAAATTCCATACTTAGGCACATCCCACCTTCCCAATTTCATCTCATGACATTATCGTTTCAGCATGCATTCTACACCCTGC
Source organism: Arctocebus calabarensis (assembly GCA_963573935.1). Lineage (NCBI taxonomy): Eukaryota > Metazoa > Chordata > Mammalia > Primates > Lorisidae > Arctocebus > Arctocebus calabarensis. The sequence goes on from CAUYON010202045.1 coordinate 12,714, forward strand.
TTTGTGTCATTTACATCAGTCATTTATTTATTTCAGCAAACTCTTGAGACCTTTACAGGGCCCCTGATCAATTTCTCCCCCATTGCTAAATGTTCACTGCCCTTGAACTTTTACTGAAAAAAATCTAGGCTAGCAGGAGAAAGCGTCCCCATATTCCCCTATCCCACAGCCATGAACATTTTTATATCATACCGCTCACTCCTTTCCTCGCATCTGCTCTTGCTGCAGTGGTGGGCACGGGTCCATTCACACTTCTCATGCCTGCACTTGCCAGTTCTCCCGAACTAATGGGTCCTTCTCACCAGCTATAAGCACACTCAAGTCCCTTCAATAGTGAAATTAAACAAAGAAAATGCCTCCTCACAGCACCCGTCTTCTCCCTCTGATAGCTGGGTTTCTCAGCAACGGCCAGCAACCGTCACTGCCTATTGGCTCACCCTTCTTTGAACCTGTCCAGCAGTCACCAGCAACGTCCACTTTCCACACACAGTGGATTCTTCAGTCTTCACAAGGGCAAACCTCCCCAGCGTTTGCCACTGCTGACCCCTCCCACCTTGAAACTCCTTTTTGGTGGCTTCTGTGATATAATACTGCAAAGCCAAGGAGTCCAGGAATATACAGATGGCAAGAAACAGGGACAGTTGAAGAGAATTTAATGAAGGAACCATTTGCAAAGATCTAGGCAGGATTAAGGGAAATTAGCAAGGGGTAGTGAGGGACCTATGGGTGAGAAAAGGGAAAGTCTTTACCAGCTGAAGAGACAGGTGGGCTACAGCTGCAAGGTTGCCCCAACGGAGCCGTGGTCTTTAGTAGAAGGCAGCCACTAACAACCCAGTAAGAAGGAGGAAGCCAGGGGAAAACTCCCCCAGCCTCTCTCTCTCTTCTAACCCTTCAGTCTCCTGACAGTGTCTCTCAGTCCTTGACCTCCGGAAGCCACAGACAGACAGCCAATTGATACAGCCCGTAGCGGTCAGCCTTCCAGACCCCGGAGAAGGACAGAGAGTAGATTTAGAGGAGCAGTCAGAGACTACCCAGCACATACCTGCCCCTAATCCTTCCATTGCTCTGGCCATTCTTTCTTAGGCTCTCCTTTCCGTGCTCACCTAAATGCGTGTGGTTCTCGGGGTGCGGTCCTTGGTGCTCACCTTCTTCTCGGTCCTCTACATGGCCTGTCAGTCATCGTGGCTTCAGCCGCCGCCTCAGTGCTGATTTCAGATTTGTCATCCTGTTCTCCCTTACCCTCGTGTAGGTAGTTGAACTGATCATAGGGAAGCGCTGTTCCCACTTGGAGCAGTTTCCAGCTGATTAATGAAATCAGACCTGGACAAGCCCCATCTGGACGAGCCTGTCCTGTAGACGAGGACACTGAAGGACAGATCTGTAATGTGCCCAGCCACCCAGTTCTTCTTCCCAAGCAGAATTCACTTTACTCCCATCAGGAGGAAAGTCTTTATCTTACATCGACCACTGGCCGTTTGCCTCCGGCTGGCGTGCTCACTGGTCAGGGATGCCCTGCCACCCAGGACAGTTGGAAAACATCTTTTCCAGAATGTCACGGCATTTTACAGACACTCATTTCTGAGACAACCAGGTGCCTGTGGCAGCAAACGCCATGTGCCGGCTCTGCCATCCGTCTGCGCCCCTCCCTGTGAGAGTGGGCAGTACTTTGCAGCTGGATTTAGGCTCGTGCTGTTTTTCTTCACAGCATCAGCCCGAAACTTGATCTTTTTGCCGTCTGCGATCAACTCTGCAGCACCAGCGTCAAAGGTCAGGGTCCACATTGCCTTTCCCGTCCCCTGAGGAACAACTTCTTCCCGCCCCTCTCACACCATGATTTTCCCACCTGGATTTTCCCCTTCGGTTTACCTGGGCATGCCTGTACCAGGGGCAGGGAACCTCTACGTTCCCAAGAGCAAGAACAACGAAAATGGCCCTTAATTGCCTAGTTTGGTTTTTCTTTTTAAGCAGCTGGAGTGTGTTTGTTCTAAAACTGTTTCTACTAGGCAGGATGCAGTGGTTCATGCTTGTAATGACCCTGGGAAGCTGAGGTGGGTGGATTGCTTGAGGTCATGGGTTCAAGACCAGCCTGAGCAAGAATGAGAGCTCCCCTGCCCCCATCTCTATTAAAAATAGGAAAACTAGCCAGGCATTGTGGTGCATGCCTGTAACCCCATCTACTTGGAAGACTGAGGCAAAAGGATCACTTGAGCCCAAGAGATTGAGGTTGTTGTGAGGTAAGATGCCACAGCACTCTACCCAGGGCAACACAGTGAGACTCTGTCTCAAAAAATAAAATAAAATAAAAATAAAACTGTTCTTACTAAGATAGCCTCAACCCAGCTGAAACCATGATTTTTATTAGGCCTGCCAGATTTACCCAATAAAAATACAAGATGCCAAGTTAAGTTTGCATATCAGACAAATAAAAAATACTTTCTTAGTATTTAAGTGTGCCCCATGCAATATTGATTGGGGACATCTTTATACTAAAGTATTTTTTGTTCTTTATCTTAAATTCACTTTCAACAGGGTGACTTGTATTTTATCCAGCTATTCGAATTTAGTATCCAAATAAAATGAACTGAAAAATCTTTCAGGCAATGTATAGTAAGGTTCTACAGTTCCAGCAAAGGTAGAAGAAAGCGAATATTTCTGAGCTATCTTTGGTGCATCTAAGAAGTGATTGGCTGTCCGGTAAGTTGTGTGTGAAGCCTTCAGCACATACCACCCATGTCTATGACAGTCCTCTGTCAAAACCCAGGCAATGATTTACAAAACAATAAAAATGGAAATTCACTCACACTCAAATCCAGCAAGGAGAAAACCCAGAACATCAAATCCTGCCTGTAGTTGCCAAGGAAAAACAAAATAAAACATGACAAAACAAAATACTTGCAAAAGCATTTCTTTGCACAGAAGCAAAGAATTACTTATCGAGAGAGTAGATTATGTAACTTGGAGAATTTCAAAAAGAAGGGCCTTCTATTCTGTGAATTCCACCACGAGCAGCCAGGCCATTCACACACATACTTCTCCATCTACTGTGGACTTCATGGCTTCAAAATGCATCAGCTTCAGACCAGGGGCGGTGGCTCACACCTGTCATCCTAGCACTCTGGGAAGCTGATGCGCGTGGATCACTTGAGCTCAGCAGTTCAAAACCAGCTTAAGCAAGAGTGAGACCCTGCCTCTACTAAGAGAAAAAACTAACCTGTCATTTATGGTGCATGCCTGTAGTCCTAGCTCCTGGGGAGGCTAAAGCAAGAGGATGGCTTGAGGTCTGAAGTTGCTGTGAGCTATGATACCTTGGCACTCTACCCAGGGTGACAGAGTGAGACTCTGTCTCAAAAAACAAAACAAAACAAGAAATGCAGTAGCTTTTACTTTGGATGATTCAGCAGACTGGTAGGAATTACTTTCAGTTGACTCCATGGCACATTTAAAAATACCATGAGAGGGCAGCACCTTTGGCTTAGTGAGTAGGGTACCAGCCCCCTACACTGAGGGTGGCGAGTTCTAACCGGGCCCCAGCCAAACTGCAATAAAAAAATAACCGGGCATTCTGGTGGGCGCCTGTAGTCCCAGCTACTCGGGAGGCTGAGGCAAGAGAATCAACTAAGCCCAAGAGCTGGAGGTTGCTGTGAGCTATGACATCACAGCGCTCTACTGAGGGTGACAGAGTGAGACTCTGTCTCTAAAAAAATAAATAAATAAAAATACCATGAGCACTACTCTGGCTTGGTGGATTGTGTTTACACATGCAAAGAAATGCTCTTGTATTTACCACTCAGTCCAGCCGAACCCCTCTAATGAGCAAAAGACTGGACAAGCGCCAGCCTGAGGGTAGGATTTGAAGGAGGACAGGAGGAGGGGCTGGCTCCACACAACTTGGACTCCAGTAGGAAAGGCCCCCAAGACCAAAGTCCACACCAAATGTCCAGAGAGACCAGCTCCACATGGTGGGAGAGAGAGAGGAGAGCAAATAGGAAGGAGAGCCTCGAGAGGTGGGGAGTGTGCACGCTAGACTTCTACCATATTTTAAAGTAATTTATGGATTTATGCAGAAGGAATGCCAATGTGTTGTGTAGACCACATATCTAAATAATAGACGTTAAATTGCATTCAAAACTACCAAAATGTAATGGGCTACAGTGCTACATGGGTCAGTAGAGGAAAAATCAATTTGCAAATTCGTGAAGCAGATTCTATTTACATGTAGTTATGACAACCTAACCACTTAGAACTGTCTGAATCTGCAGATGAAGGCATGTGGAAATTTTATCTTGGAGTATGTAATGCTATAAACTGCAATATGTAAGCTAAATTCAATGCACTGGAGGAAGTGCAAATGTGCATTCGTTTGTACGGTGAATAAGATTACCATTTAAAAAAATGAAATGTATTCTTTTAAAAAATTGTGAATCCTGACCCAGAAGTGAATGCATGGATCATCTTTTATTATTCTCCATTAAAACACAGCTAGCTTGGAACCTCTGCCTCATTGTTTATTTTAAAAGGAGAGAAAAAGGAGAATCCCCAAATCTCAGTGAAGAACTCACATAAAAGGCTGCCCTTTTCAAGAAGTCCTGTCCTCCAGGGCTGCTCACCAGAGTGCATTGAAGGATTTCCTTCTGTGTTTCCCATCTCCCAATAAAGGCAAAATCTACCTACAACACCCAAACAATGTAACATAATCATCTGTACACTCATTAATCTGAAATTAACAAAAAAAATTTTATAACATTTCAAGCAAGAGGGAGCCACCAAGTCCTGGCTTTCTGGCAATTTTCACCCTGTAAGGAAGATGACTGCATTGCACCAACTTTTCTATGCTTTGGTGAAAGGAAACACACCTGTCATTGTTATATTTAGTAATATTCCAGAGGTAAGAATTCCAGAGGTTTCAGGTCCCTGGCTGTGTCTCCCTTACCCCTCATTTCAGTTCAGTCACGTGACTCTGCCCAGCTTCTTTGTTCCAGAGTTTGCCTGGGTTTTCAGCTATTCTTAAAGGCCACCTCAATTACCACCTGACACAGTCACAGAGCAATGGGGGGCTTACCTTATATATATGTATATAAGGGTATATAATATACAGCATATAACATATACTATTATATACTATTACATTATATTATAATAGTATACTATTATAGCTATATAAGTATATATAATAATATAATAGTACACTATTATATACTGTATATTATATACTATTATACTTACCCTCTATATATGTATATAATATAATAGTATTATATACTATAATATACACTATAATACTATAATAGTATTATATACTATTACTAAGGCAATACTATACTATACTAATACTATACTATTACTAAGGTAACATATACTATAATACTATGCCATACTAATACAATAATATAGTAGTATATAATATATACTATTATATACTATTACATTATAATATGATAGTATACTATTATAACTATATAAGTATATATTATAATATAATAGTATATTATTATATACTATATATGCTATTATACTTATCCTTTATATATGTATATTATAGTACTATATACTATAATATATGCTATAATACTATAATAGTATTATATACTGTTACTAAGGTAATACCATACTATACGAATACTATACTATTACTAAGGTAATATATACTATAATACTATAATAGGGTAGTACAGTATTATAGACTATAATATTATAATAGTATGAATACTATTATATACTATATATCATATACTATTATACTTACCCTCTATATATGTATATAATATAATAGTATATAATAATATATATTACTTTATATATGTATAGAATATATAGTATATATATTATATATTATATATAGTATAATAGTATATATCATCTTATACTCTTATAAGGTATATACTACCTTATAGATATGTATATGTAATATGTACATAATAGTATATATTATATTATACTATTATACTATAATGGTATATATTACCTTATATATATGTATATAATATAATAGTAATAATAATATACTATAGTATATAATATAATAGTGCTATAGTAATAGTATAATAGTAATATTAGTACAATATACTAATATATTAGACTAATATATTATATACTATAATATATACTATTATATACTACTATATTATAATACTACTACTATTATATTATATTACTATAATATACTATATATAATATTATATACTATTATATTAGATACATTATAAGATAATATATATTATAATATTAATATAATATACCCTTATATTATATAATATATACTATTATACCCTATGTTCTCATGGCGGTCTGGCGTTGTTCCCTTGGTACATTGGTGCAGTCTGCAAAACTTGGACTGTGCGTGTGATCATTCCACAATGGGCCACCTGGCATCTAAGACATGACCTGTTATCTGTCTTGTAACCTTAAAAATCTTTTCAAGGAAGTATGTGTTAACCCTGAATCTTGCAAACTTCAGGAGTAAGCAGGGTTGCTGACTCATCTTCGCCTCACTCTCCAGTGGAGCTCATGTCCCCTGACAGCTCAGGTCGTCTGGATCCAGGAAGCCAAGAAAGAAAGGGAGTGGCTGGAAATGGCCGCCTGGCCTCGTACACGGCCGGAGATTCAAGCTGCCACCGAGAGAAAAGAGGCAAATGTGAGGAACCAGTTCCCTGGCAACTTTTTCCCTAAACCCCACCAGGTTCATGAGAAAAATAGGCGACAGAGTGAGAACGGCTTGCCCATGGCCAGGGCACACCGAGGGCAGGGAGCCTGCCTCTGACACAGCCTGCCAGCCCGGAGTCTGGAGGAGGCTGCGCCCTGTGAACACACCCCTGAAAAGTGGCCCTGGACAGGGTGAGAGCCTTGCGTTCTGGA
>CAUYON010202047.1:0-18889 GCA_963573935.1 Arctocebus calabarensis
GGCTGTCCAGACACCCCCTGTATAGTTATGGATTTGAGAGATAAAAGACCAGGGTTAGAGAGAAGTACAGAAAAGGTTGCTCCAGTGTCCAAAAGAAATTTTCTCACCTGGTGCTCCACTATAAGGCAAATCTGGGGCTCTTCAGGGGTGATGACACTAGCTGGAGCCATGCACCCTCAGTCCAGTTTGGGCTCCGATGGGGAGATTTTTTTTTTTTAATCATGTGGAGGGTTGTTGAATTTTGTTCAGTGCTTTTTCTGTGTCCATTAATAAAGTCATATCATTTTTCTTCTCTAACCTGTTGATATGATGGATAACATTGATTTTTAAATACTAAACCAGTCCTGCACACCCCAAATCAATCCCACTTTGTCAGGGTATATTCTCTTTTATGCACTTCATTGGATTCAATTTACTGATATTTTGTTGAGGATTTTGTGTTTTAGACTAATGAGAGAATTGGTCTTCCAGTTTTCTTTCTTTCTTTTTTTTTTATTGTGCTTTCTTAGTTGGGTTTGGTATTAGAGACATAGTGGCCCCATAAAATCAGTCTTCTTCTATTTTCTGGAAATTATTATGTAAAATTGATGTTAATTCTTCTCTAAATGTTTGGTAAAACTCTCCAGTGAAATTATCTTTACCTGGATTTTTTTGGAAGGTCTAAATTATAAATTCAATTTTTAAAAATAGTTAGAAAGCTGTTCAGGTTATCTATTTCATCTTCCCTGAGCTTTGACAGTTTGGGTTTTTGTTACTCTGTAATCTCTCCACTTTTATTTATAAATTTTTAAATATATCACTTCTCATAGTTTTCTTAGTGGTTATTTTAGCTATTATTGATACACCCTCTATATAACTAATCACCATTTACTGGTGTGTTTTATCATTTCCACTGAAATACAGAAATTTTACTTTCTTTTAATCCTTTTATCTTCCACACTTAAAAATTAATAATAGTCCTAAGTATTACCTCTATATAAACATCAGATAATGTTATAATTCTTGCTTCATCCATAGATAGGTTCATAAAAACTCATGAAGGATAGTATACTCTTACTTTTACCTATTGTTGTTCTTTCTTTTCTGAAATTCTCAGCCTTTATTATCATTTTCTTTCTGTTTTGAGGGCTTCCATAGTCATTCTTTAAGGGTAGGCCTGCTAGCAACAAATTCTGTAATTTTCCTATGCCTGAGAATTTCCCTTTCATTCCTAAGAACAGTTTCACCATCTATATAAGATTTGTGGTTGACAGGTCTTTTTTTTCAGCACTTGAAAATTAAACCACTTCCTTCTGGGCCTCAGGTTTTCTGATGGAAAGCTTGTTCCTTTTCAAAGTGGTGTGGAACCAATTGGTGTTGAAGCAATGTAAGGGCCATGTGTTGTTTCTCTACAGATGTGTCTAACATTCTTTTCCTTTCTCTTAATTTCAGAAATTAAATTATGATGTAACTTGGTATAGATTTTGGGGGGTAGATTGATTCTATTGGGAATTTGTTAACTTTCTTGAATCTGTAATTTTATGCTTTTTGTCAAATTTAGGAATTTTCAGTATTTTTCCTTTGAATTTGTTGTTGTTGTTGTTGTTATTTATTTCTCACCACCTCACTGATCAGGTCTTTATTCAAAATAAGCTGTTCATTTTCCAAGTTTCATGGTAAGAAAAATAATAAGCTCTCTAAAATGATTTGACTTTTATTCAATAAGCAAACACCTGAAGAGTTTATGCAGCAGGCTTCTTTTCTTCTCTGGTAGGTTTCTTTTCTGCTGGTTTTTTTTTTGGTAGAGGCAGCCTTTTTTTCCAGCAAAGGCCTTTTCTGTCTGCCTCTTAACACCAGCAAAGCTTCTTCCTTTTCACTGCTGCAGGCTTCTTGCCTTCAACCCCTTCTCATCTGACTTGGCTTGTAGTGCTGTAGCTGCCTGATTTACCCGAAGACTGTGATTCTTGGCCTGATGAAGAATGGCATTCTGGTGGGTGGTATTTGCAAATGGATTTAGCTTCAACACGATTCTTCAACAAGATTCAGTGGATTCTTCTTCAGGACTCTGTGATGAATCTTTTTGTGTGGTGCTCAGAGAGCTCTTTGAATCTCTGGGCTTTTCAAGATTATGCTAAGGCCTGTGTTCATCATCTTATGCATGGGAAGGTTGTAGTTACTCTTGAGGGAAGCAGTTTTATGCAAAGTGCCATCCAATCCATCTAACTTCTGGAAAGCACTTTTAGTCCCACAATGCCCACTATGAGCATTCATCTTGTTTAGGTCAAGCAGAGTGATTCCAGGGATGTTCCTGATGGTCTTGATGATACTATGGCCCTAATTATAGATGATGCAAGGTCCCTGCACTGGATATGACGATGCCAGTCCTCATTCGCTGAGAGGTGTAGACTTTTTGATACCATTCCAGACCTTAAATTTCTTACAAAGTAAAACAGCCTCCTGGTCTTCTGGTAGCCTTCAACTTTACCTTCTAGCATCAAAGGAAGTTTGGCAACTTCCTCAATACAATGACCATTAGATAGGATCAGTGCTGGTAAGGCCAGCCACGGCAGCCAGGGCAGAGCAGATGGCCTATTGCTTTTGGCCACTCCACGGTGCCAGCAATGCCAGGTTCTGGTTGGTGCTAACATGTGGCCTCCATGACACATATCTTCGAAAGCACCCTGGTGAATGGTGAATCAATCCCACACACCTTAAACTCTGGGAATTCTGGCCACAGCTCTGCCAGTACCCCAAGACTTGGCACTGGTCCTCAGGACCTGCTAGCTCACTGTTGGCATAGGGATCTCTGTTGTTTTTGCACAAGTTGGCATGAACAAAGTTCACAATATCTCATCAGATAGGAGCCTTGAAGACAGTGGACAAAGTAATATTTTTGCCAGATGATGCCCCTTTTTGGAATACACTGATACCAGAGTATGAGCATAACCCATGGTGGGTAGAGGAGAAGGTCATGACCCTCTTAACTGGGTGGCAACTACAGGAAAAATTCTTTGAATACTTTTTCAGTTCCATGCTCTTTCTTTTTATTTTCTGGTACCTTAACGATAATTGAGAAAACATAAAAATCTCAGAGCAGTTTGAGCTGTGTGAGGTATGCAAAATTTATCTGGTCCAGAGAGACCTGAGTATAGGACTTTAGTTATGCACACCACACCCACGGAAGAGGGAATTGTTTTAAGACATTTTGTTCCTGACTAGCTGCCTCATCCATTAGCTTCATGTTGCTGGAATTTGTGATACAAAGAACAATGTATAGTCAATCAAAAGATTATGTTATTTTAACATAAATTCTTAATAAACAACTTAGGAACTATCTTCTCTTATCCTTTAAAAATCTACTTTTAACTGCTATTAATAGAATATATATATTCAGGGCAACTTGAATCTATTCTCCTGGGTCACAGTCCATAAGCTTGGCCCAAATAAAATCTCTACTTACATTAATTTTGCCTCAGCTTCTTCCTCTTAGGTTGACAGTATGAATGTTGAAACTTTGTTATTGTCTCCCGGATATCTGAGGCTCTGTTCATTTTTTTCCAGCTCATTTTATCTTACTGTTCAGATTGAACTTATTCTATTGATTGTCCTCAAGTTTTATCCTTGTCATCTCTCCTTTGCTATTGAACCCATTTAGTGACATTTTAATTTTCGTCATCCTATTTGTAAATTCTATAATTTCTACGTCGTTGTATTTTTGGCTGAGATTTTCTATGTTTTCATTTGTTTCAAGGTGTCATATTACAAGACATATGTTTTGGTTTTTGTTCACAGTTCCTGGCTCACAGCTCCTGTAACTCCCCATAATTCCCTAAGTGACTAGAACCACAGGAGTATCTTTTGTTAAAATATTTGGCCTTTCTTTTTTTTTTTTTTTTGTAGAGTCAAAGTGTCACTTTATCGCCCGGGGTAGAGTGCCATGGCGTCACACTGCTCACAGCAACCTCCAGCTCTTGGGCTTAAGCGATTCTCTTGCCTCAGCCTCCCTAGTAGCTGGGACTACAGGCGCCGGCCACAGCGCCCGGCTATTTTTTTGTTTTTGCAGTTCAGCCGAGGCCGGGCTTGAACCCGCCACCTTCGGTATATGGGGCCGGCGCCCTACTCGCTGAGCCACAGGAGCCGTCCAATATTTGGCCTTTCATACAAGCAGTTTTGGAACAGTTCAGCGTGACCAAGGGAATGAGATGTGTCTTTTGTTATTCATAATAAGTCCTTTGGTAATGATGTGATTTTTGGAAACTTCCTAGATAACCATAGCATTGGGGGGAGCTGGTGGCCAGGGGAACCAAACATGATGAAGGGGTTGTAACTAAGATCCCCACTTCCCTCCTTAAAGGAAGGTAGAGAGCTTGAAGATTGAATTGATCGCCAATGGCCAGTGATTTAATCAATCATGCCTACGTAATGAAGCATCCATAAAACCTTGAAGGACAGGGTTTGGAGAACTTCTGGATAGCCGAACACATGGAACTTCCTGGACACTTGTGTGCTTGGAGAGCACAGGTAAGCTCCACGCCCCTTTTCAGCATGCTTTGCCATATGCATCTCTTCTTCCCAACTGTACATTTGTTTCCATTGTAGTATCTTTTATAATAAGTGAGGAAGTGAAAATAAAGTGTTTCCCTGAGTTTTGTGAGTCACTCCAATAAATTAATAAAACACAACAAGGAGATGGTGGGAGCCCCTGATTTAGAGCCTGTAGTTCAGAAGTAAAGGTAACAACCTGGGATTTGTGACTGGCATCTGAAACGGGGCAGTCTTGTGGGACTGAGCCTCCAACCTAAGGGATCTGACACTATGGAACTGAATTAGAGAACAACCAGCTGGTGTGTAGGGGAGCATTGCTTGCTTGGTAAGAGAAGGAAAATCCTCAGTCATCTGGTGTCAGAAGCATCATGTTGAGGGGTATGGGAGGGTACAGAGTAGGAGAAAAAAAATCCTGGTTCTTGGTATGATGGGTGGTTTTGATTGTATCCTGGACATTTTGATTTTTCTGGTAGGACACCATTGATCCTGAGTCTTCTCTTTCAGTGAGCACTCATGCTGTTTAGGTTCAGTGTATAGGTTCTGGTCTACTTATGTAGGCATTTGTATCAATGACAATTTAGTTTTCTGAGCCCTTTGAATGCTATTTTTTCCCTGCTTTGTTCTTCTGGTTTTGCCAAGGTTCCCACTTAGTCTTTGCCAGTGTGGGGGCACAACTTCATGCAGGGGTGGGGAACCTGCAGCCTTCCGGATCCTTGAGTGTGGCATTTTGAGTGAATCCAACTTTTACAGAACAAATTATTTCAATAAAGGGATTTGTTCTGTGAAGTCTGGATTAAGTCAAGACTACGCTTGGGTAGAATAGGGAGATGCCAGTGCTTGGCTTTTGTGGACCCTGCTGGCAGATTAAATGACCTGCAGGGGCTCTGATGGTGTGATAGGGGATCCAGACTCCCCACTAGGTCTCTTTTAGGCTCCTTCTTTTCTTTGGCCAGAGAGAGTAGGCTTTTCTTAGATTATTTCATCTAGGTTGCTGGTAGTTGCAGATTGCAGGTCTTTCTACAGCCAAGTCTGGAGGTATATGAGTGTCGACCCAAGTAAATGACTGAGGCAAAATCTCAACCAATGGAAGTTTATTAAGCCTTTAAAGTTCAGGACGTGCCTTGGAAAAACACAAACCACCGACAAAGCTGTGGCTGTTTTTCCAAAGAGGAATTTGGAAGTTTCAGTGTTCAAAATCATACAGAACAGAAAGAAGCATGAGGAGTGGCTAAGTGAGACAGAGTAGTTACATTCTCCTAAAACCAAAGAAAAACTATATTTTACATAAGAAAGAAGAACAAAAAATAAGGAAAGGAAGTATCAATTATGTAAATGTCCCTGGGTAGGTGGAATAAGGTCTGATCCTGTCTTGTTTCTGTTCTGCACCTGTAAAAATAAACTTGTGATTCATTACTAGCATTTAGTCTGAACAGACTTTTGTTTTAGGAACTAAACTTAGCCTACAGAACTAAAATTACAATTTGCATGCCCTTGCTTAGGGGAGGCTCAATAGGGAATTTCCTTAATGAGTGATTTTGGGAGGCCCATTTGTCACAGGTGCCTGAGGTCTTTACCTTCTTTTGTACATAAGGAGTTGAGTGGGGGATGCTGAGATTTTACTTTGTTTTTCCATGGGAAAAGAAAACCTAGGGGACTCACCACATTGTGGTTCTCCAAGTCTTAAAGCTCCCAGCCAGTCTGTATTCTTCCTTCTGGCTTTCACAGTCATTTTTTTTTTTTTTAAATTATGGTCTATTGAATAATTAGTAGAGGATTCAGTTGTATTTAGAGATAAGAACCATTTTCTAAGCCATTTTCTTCTGGAACTGGAAGCCTATTGGATGAATTTGAAGGATGTTTTATTAAAAACCAGGAAAATGAATAATCACTAAGTGTATTTCATTTGATTAAAAAAAGTTCAAAACATAGAGCCCAATAGAGAGGAATAGTAAGAAAATTTCTAGTTGGTATTATCAGTTGAATTATGTCCCCCAAAAGATATGTTGAAGTCCTGACCCTGGTGTCCTCAAAATGTGATAGAAATCAGACTCTTTTCCCCTCAAGTCAGCCATAAAACCTAAAAATATTACTTAACCCCTAACCCCCATTACTGTGTAAAAACTGATCATAAAGAAATTATCTGACTTATCTGATAGTAGATCATAAGACCCTCATTCCAGGGAGGATCCTTCCCCAGACCCAAAAGGAAGGAATAAGGCACAGAAAGCCCAAGAAGAATCTGAACAGACAGGCCTTGCTGGGTTTCCCCACTCAGTCTCTTCTCATGTGATCCTACCCTTTTTGTCCAATCATGTTTCCACATGTTGAACCCAGCATAAAAATGGATGGTTTTCCTTGTGTCATTGGGTCTTTATTATAACCAAAGGCTCTTGTGTCATGTTAAACTTTGGTCAAATCAATTTGTATGCCTTTTCTCCTCTTAATCTGCCTTTTGTCAGTTGATATTCAGTGAACCTTCAGAGGAAGAAGGGAAAGTTTTCCCTTGGCCCCCTTGAGGCAGAGATTCAGGTGAGGCATTTGAAGGGACAGAGCCTCAGGACTGCCAGCTGTTACTAGGAGTAAGGAAGGACCAGCTCTGCTCACGCTAGGATTGCAGAATTCTGGCCTCTGGAACGCTGAGGGAATACATGTCCATTCCTTTAAAAAGCAAAACAGTTTGCAGTACTTTGTTACAATACTCTCAGGAAATTCATAAATTGGGAACTAGTGAGCTGGTGTTCTTAAACACTGGTATTTATTTATCTATTTATTTTTTTCAGATAGAGTCTCACTATGTCACCCTAGTAGAGTGCTGTAGTGTCACAGCTCACAGCAACCTCAAACTCTTAGACTGAAGAGATTCTCTTGCCTCAGCCTCCCAAGTAGCTGGGACTATAGGCGCCTGCCACAGCACCCTGCTATTTTTTTGTTGTAGTTGTCATTGTTGTTTGGCAGGCCAGGGATGGTTTCAAACCCTCCAGCTCCAATGTATGTGGCCGGTGCCCTAACCACTGAGCTATGGGTGCCGAGAAAGACACTTCTATTTTAAGGAGACAAAAATATGGATACTGCACATCACAAATTTAAAGTCAGGACCTGTTGTCTAGGTATTTGTTCTGACAACAAGGCAGAGAATTTAGAGCAAAATCTGGGAAGTGTGGTTGGTGCCTGGTTTTTCCTGCTTGCATTTGAATGGGCTATGGGGCAACCAGCATCTCTCTGGAACTATGATAGTCTAGGGTCAGACACCTGCCTTCTGTTGCCTGGGCAAGCTGTAATTCCCTTGGATGACAAATAGTTGAAATGCAATATTTCCCCACATGACATTACTCAGTGTAAGGTTGAGGCATAAGGCAGCTACCTCATTAAAGATGGTTCACATGGACCAATTTTGGCCTCCCCTTCTATTGAAGTCCTAAGGGTAGTACTCCCCAAAATGTGACCTTATTTGGAAGTAGCATCATTGAAGATGTGAGTGGTAACTTCAAATGAAGAAGTGGTGGCTCAGTGCCCATTTCACAGTAGTTACAGTGCCAGCCACATACACTGAGGGTGGTAGGTTTGAATCCGGCCCTGGGCCAGCTAAACAACTACAACAAAAAAATATCTGGGCATTGTGGTGGGCACCTGTAGTCCCAGCTACTTGGGAAGCTGAGGCAAGAGAATCACTGGCGCCCAAGATTTTGAGGTTGCTGTGAGCTGTGACGCCATGGCACTCTACTGAGGGTGAAATATTAATAATCTGTCTCAAAAAAAAAAAAAAAAAATGAAGAAGTGGTACAGAACAAATATCTCCCTTAACCACCATCTCCCCTAACTGCCATTAAAAACAGGGAAATATATATTTATAACAACTTTTGCTTTTTTTGTTGGGGGGGAAGTATTTTTACTTCAAATCCTCACTTTAGGAATGGATTCTCCTGGAAACTGGGTGACGTTTCAGGGCCATTCTCTGCTGACAGGGAGAGAAATTGCAGTTATGACTCTATGCAACTAAAAGATTCAATTGAAGAAGTTGCAGTCTTAAAGTTGCTACACAATCAGAGCATTTGGGTGCTCTACTTTGGAGGGTGGAGTTTGAAACCCCAGTGCCTGCTTGGATGTAAACATTTACATACAACTTGAATCCAACATGGAAAATTTTAGGGCCATGGGACAGATGGAAGGAAACATTTAATGAGCACCTACTGTGTTCCAGGCCCCATGCTGGCTGCATGTCCCTGAGATCACATCTTTCACCCCGGGGTGCTGTGCCAGAAACAGAAAATACCTAGTGAGACAACAGTGATCCAAGCAAGATTTTAAAAGAATGTGATAGTTCCTACTCCCAGACTCCCAGAACCCACTTTCTTGGGGTCTTATGAAATGAGCCCTTTCTTTGCAAGTGCAGTGACTCCAGGGGTCTCCTAGGCAGGAATAAAATCTTGGCTCTAGTAAGACCTTTCATCCCATGTAATGAATTCCTCAAGCCCTGCCAGCTGGAGGGCAGCAATGGCTCTGAGAGGCTTGTTCTCAGGACAGAGTTTCGTTGTATTCAACACTGTGATCTTCCTGCCAAAAATTCATCCCACGGGCTGTCTTGAACAACACTCCCACCCCCACCCGGACTGAACATCCCCAGACTTTCAAGTTTGAAGAAGTTGGAGAGATTTGGAGAGGAGGTGGTTACCTTCCTTTGTAGTTGTCTGACCCAGGAAGGATGCACAGAGACCTCTCTGCCAGGCACACATAAACGTCCAACTGTAGTTCTTCCATGATGATGAAACGGAATCACAGTCATTTCTTAACAAGCCCTTGACTGCTGTGTGTCGGCCTAGGCCCCATCAAAAGCCCCAGGTGCTTTCAATGAACTGCACTGGTCACATGTGAATCTTTCGAGTCATCCTCTTTGCCTTTGTGTGATTATCTGAGGTATCATGACGAGACTTCCGGAGGGTGAGGTCATCTTCTGAATAAAACACTCAGCGAGCACCTGCCAGCGATGCTGGTGGTTTTTAATTGGGAAATAACACTTCTATATATTCATGGGGTTCAGTGTGGCTAAAGGATACTCTGCTAAGTGAAATAAGCTGCCAGCAGTTGTCAGAGCAGGCAAGGCTCTCCCGGCTCTCAAGTAACAGTTGCTATTTATATGTCCCCAAAGCGTCTCCCGGCTTTGGGAGCTCTGGGCAGACAGTCAGAGTGATCAAGTGAAAAATCAAAACAGTGAGGGTGGCACCTGTGGCTCAAAGGAGTAGAGCCCCCGGCCCCACATGCCAGAGGTGGCTGAAACCTGCAAAAAAAAAAAAAAAGTCAAAATAGCAGCACTTCCGCCTTGTCGGGGCGGGCTCCCTCCTCCAGTTTTGTCCACACCACTGCTATTTGTAGAATTATAAGATTTGGGAGGGTTTGTGATATTCTGCCAGGTGCTTTTTTTTTTCTTTTATTGATTCACTATAAGTCAGCTTGAATTGCTGAGTGTCTGGAGCAATCATGGTGGGTATTTTAGGTCCTTGTCAGTCAAATTCTGACACTGACCTGAGCAGGTGTGGCACACTGAGGCCACTCCCACCCCTCCCCATCACATTGTCCTCAAATACCTCTGAGGTTGCGTAATTGTCTAAATATATGACCCAGCCTGTCCTGCTGGGCATTCAAATTTGCCTCCTCCCACCCTTTCCCTAGAAGAGACCCTAACATAACTTTCCAGCTGTATTTCCCACTTATTCTTTATTTTTTAAAATTCTTTATTAAATCATAACTGTGTACATTAATGCATTTATGGGGTACAATGTGCTGATTTGATGTACAATGTGGAATGGTAACATCTAACTGATTAACTGTCTCCTTGCTTACTTGTTTGTTGTGGTAAAAATACTTATTCTTTATTTTAAAAATTGCACTCCTTTCTAGAAAATTACTAGTGGCATACTAACTGCCAGATCCAGGTACTGTCCAGATTCTTGTCCTTCTAGAGGCCACTGGGTGTCTGCCCACCTGTCCTGCTTTCCTATCACTGGCTCCTCGTTTTTTTTAACTGCAGGTCCCCTCATTCGACTTTTCACTAGCCTTGCTTCCTCCGGTTCATTTAACTGGAATTTCACAATGATCTTCCTGAGTTTCACCCTACCGTCCCTTGGGCTCTGCAGGACTTATTTATTGCTCATCATTGCCCTGCATGGGAGGTTCTGTTATCACCAGTTTGCAGATTAAGGAATCAAGGCTCAGGGAGATTTAGTAAGCTGCCCAAGGTCACACAGCTAGTTAGCAGTGGAGCAGATCTTGAACTCAGGTGTGACACCATAGTGGTAACATTGCCACCTTGCAGGGTGCTCATGGCCTCTCCTACCCCCTACTCCTGCTCCTTCCAGCTTCTTTTCCTCCTCTTCTTCTTCTCTCTCCTCTACCCTTCCCTTTTCTCTCCACTTGTAATCCTCTACCCCTTTGGACATCTCCCCCAACATTGGAGCTTTGCTCTCCTCCCTGAGTGACCGTCCCTTAAAGCTCAACCTTCATTAAGAAGAATTAGTTTGCATTCCCACCAGCAATGTAGAAATGTTCCCTTTTCTACACATCCACGCCAGCATCTCTGGTTTGGGGATTTTGTGATGTGGGCTAATCTTACTGGAGTTAGATGATATCTCAAGGTAGTTTTGATTTGCATTTCTCTGATGATTAAAGATAGTGAGCATTTTTTCATGTGTCTGTAGGCCATGTGCCTGTCTTCTTTAGAGAAGTTTCTCTTCAGATCCTTTGCCCATCCTGAGATGGGATGACTTGTTCTTTTCTTGCTATTATGTTTGAGTTCTCTGTGGATTCTGGTTATTAAACCTTTGTCAGATGCATAACCTGCAAATATTTTCTCCCATTCTGAGAGCAAGGGACAGGCAAAACCTACTAAATGCAGAACACAAATGTTTTCACATAATAAACGAGAAAATCTCATGAAGGTTATGTTGAACAGTTGGATGAAAATATTTCAGATTGTGTATGAAGCCCGCACACTGTACCCCATGATTGCACTGATGTACACAGCTATGATTTAATAAATAAATAATAATAAAAAAAGCTCAACCTTTGGCCTCACTCCCTTTCATGAGCTCCAAACACATCCCTTCATTTACAGCTTCCTTGTGGCTGTGGCCTTTGCAATTCCTGTAGGTCCTGAGAGAGCCCCTCACCCCTGTCCTCCCCTGCCCCAGGGTCCTGACCTTCTCAGCAGTGTCACTCTCCTCCCTGTCCCTTTGATTCAAGGCCTCTCTCTTCCCTGGGCCATTGCCCTCCCCACCCCCACCCAGTCACACCTGAATGACCCTTGGCTTCCACCTCTCAGAGATGCTGATGTCTCTCTTTCCCTACAGTCTCAGCTTAGCTCAGCTGTCAGGTACTGGGACTGCCCATTCTCATCACCACAAGTGCCTCTGGTTTCCCAACTCCATCTAAACTCACAGTGATGCCAAGTCATTTAGATCTTGAACTGCATTCATAAAAGCTAGCTCTTACATAGCACTACAAAGCAAACCCTGTAAATGTGTTGTTTTACTCATTTAGTCCTCACAGCATCTGGAAGGGGTTAGATATTATTAACCCCACTTTGCAGATGGGGGACTGAGGTTCAGAGAGACAGGGTAACTAGTCCTAAGTGGCAGTGCAGAGATTTGAATCTAGGCAGTCCAGCTCCAGAGTCCTGCTTGTAACCAGTATACCACACTGGTTTATGTCACACTTCTGCTCAAAAATTCAATGGCTCCCCACTGCCTATCTCCTGGCTCAACTTACCCACTCAGCATTAACTCCTTCTACCATCCTTTCTGCTTCCAATGCTTTGATCAAAATGCCCCTCTTGCTGCCCACTACACCTCCCTAACAGAGTTCTCAGCTTTCCTCTTTTGATAACATAAACCCCATGCAAGGATGCTCAGACACCCCGCACCCCAACCCCATTGCTACAGCCAAGCCAGGATCCCTAGAGGTCACCACCTCTGTGAAGCCCTGCCTGATTTTCCTCCCAGGCAGGCAGGAGCATCCTGCCTTCCTCCGAATGCATTTCTTCTCCTGGGTCGCAGACTCTCCCTCTTCTCCGTCATAGGTGGTTGTTCTCCTGTTCTAACTCTGTGAGTGGGATTCTGGGTTATGTCTGTGCAGTGTCTGTCCATCCTGCACCTGTCCCCTGTGGCCCTTACACCTGGAACCCAGGCAGCATGTCCAGTGAACGAGCAGCTGAACCACCACAGCTGGCTTTAAGAATGTCACCTGGTGTCACATCACACCCATTAGGATGGCTATTATTAAAAACAAACAAACAGAAAATAACAAGTGCTAACTGGGATGTGAAGACACTGCAACCCTTGTGCACTGTTGTGGAAAATGGTATGGCAGTTCACCAAAAAATTAAGCATAGAATTGCAATATGATTTGGTGATAATTGCATTTCTGAGTTTATACTCAAAAGAATTGAAACTAGGGACTCTGAGAGGTATTTGTACATCCACGTTCATAGCAGTCTCAGTTACAATAGTCAAAAGGTGATATATACATACAAAGGAATATTATGCAGCATTAACCAGGAAGGAAATTATTTTTTACTTTTTTTTGAGACAGAACCTCACTCTGTTGCCCTAGATAGAATGCCGTTGCATCATCAGAACACTCAGCAACATCAAACTCTTAGGCTCAAGAGATCCTCTTGCCTCAGCTTCCCGAGTAGCTGGGACTACAGATGCCCGCCACAATGCCCGGCTGATTTTTTATCTTTAGTGGAGACAGGGTCTCGCTCTTGCTCAGGCTGGTCTCAAACTCATGAGCTCAAGAGATCCACCTGCCTCAGCTTCCCATAGTGCTAGGATTACAGGTGTAGCTACCGTGCCTAGCGGGAGGAAAATTCTGACTCCTGCTATGATATGGGTGCCGCTTGAGGATCTTAAGCTAAGTGAAATAAGTCAGTCACAAAGAACACATACTGTACGATTCCAGTTATCCACAGCACTCAGGGTAATCAAATTCAGAAAACAGAATGGGTGGTTGCTAGGGGCTGAGGGAAGATGGGGAAGTTAGTGTTTGATGGATATAGAGTTTTAGTTTGGGAGGATGAAAAGTTCTGGGATCTTTGGTGCTGATGGGTACAATGTAACTGTACTCAATGCCATTTCACTGTACACTGAAAAATGGCTGAAAAGGTAACATTTACATTATGCTATCTTAACCACAATTAGGAAAAGAGAAAATGTCATTTTGGCAGCAGGTTGTATTGGTGTGGCGAAGGTGTAGGAAGAAAGTCCCCTGGGGTGAGGTGATCACTGCAAAAGGTGGTTGTGGAGGGGCCAGATCATCCCGGCTGACCAGTGGTGGTGGCTGTGGTTGGTGGAGCAGGGAGATGGGGGTTTGATTCCAATTCCCATACTCTCTGGCTTTAGAACTTTGGACAAGTCATTTCACCCTTCCCACACCTGGCCTGTGATGTGGGTCCTCATAATGATCAACAACTGACACATGGTAAGAGCTTAGCCAGTGTGGCCATCCCACTCCATTCTCTCCTTGTACCTTGTTGCTCAAACGTGGGTGAAGGACCAGCTGTCTGGACATTACCTGAGAGCTCGTAGGAAGTAGGGATTCATGGGTCTTGCCCAGGCCTCTTGCATCTTAATCTCTAGGAGTGAAGCCCAGGAATCCAAGTGATCCTGAAGTTTGAGAAGCCCTGAGCTGGTAGCACAGATGCTACAGCAGCCATTACTCAGGACTCAAGGAAAATTAAGAGTCTCAGCTTAGCAATAGCTGATTCAATTAGATGAGTCTTGGGAGAACAGAACTTGGTAGAGGGAAGGCTACAGCCTCCCCAGTGATCCTTGGACATAGATGTGGTTTTATGATAATTCTTTGGGCAGCTGGCCCTGCGATGGGCAACTTCTGTGTTCAATCAAGTGGAGCTTCTTGCACTGTGCTCGGGACAGTGTGTGTCAATGGCACAGGCAGGGGGTTCTTGTAATCTGCCAAGCAGTCAAGTGATCAATTGTCCCCAGTGGGAGCTTGTTCCCAGGGAGGTGGCAGAGGAGGGAGTGAGGCAGAGATAAGGTATCCATTCCACATTTATCTCAGGGACTGAGTCCTGAGATAAGCTCTCCTTGCATGGTTGAAATAGACAGAAAGAGCAACAGGACAACAATGAACACTGGCCATGGCCCTGGGACAGCTGGCTTCGCAGGGTGGTGTGACCATAAGGTATGTTGCATTTTGAAGGGATGCCCAAGGAGCGCCCTGTCCTCAGACCTCCCTTGCTCAGAGATGCTTACCTGGAAGAATGAGAGGGCCTGATAATAAAGACATGGAGTTCACGCCTTTAGGCCTTGAGACTGACTCACTTCCAGCTGCTCCCTCTCCGGGGACTGGAGATGTTTAGAAAAGGCAAAGGGAGATATGGACTCCAGACTACACAAACCCTGTGTGTTTTGAGCAAGTGGTGCATGGTTTGAGTACCTAGCATGCTGGAATTACCAACCCCAAAGCCCCAAATGCACTCTCCCAGCCCACAGTGACTGTGCCCAGGACCTGTCCTCCCAAGGGGAGCTGTACTGCCCTCAGGCACAGAGAGGGCCAAAGGTCAGCATTTTGTGGAGGGTGTGTGTAGAGCTCGGGGGTACAGATTGGTGTGTCTGTGTACTTATTATGCTCCTGGGAAGCGAGGGCAGGAAAAGAGACAGCCAGGGCCTTTTCCCTGACCATGTCCTAGGGTGGAGCTCTAGGGGTCCAAACAGCCTTGCAGGACTGGTGCATTTGTTAATAAAGGAGGACAGATATTTTTATTTAATAATCTTAGCTGGACTTATCTTTTGTTTTTTAAATTTTAAATTAATGTGAGAGTACAGACAATTAGGTTACATTGTTTGAGTTTGTTAGGTAAAGTACAAGTTGTAGTTGAGCCCTTCACCCAGAAGGTGTGCCATGTCCCCCAACATTGTGCCTGTTAGGTGAGAGCACACCAAACCTCCCCCTCCTCCTCCCACTTCTCACTTGAACTTAATTGTGTTTTTCTCTCATGTGGGCATGCAGTTTGTATAGCTGTTCATCTTCTGTCTTCATCCTAGTATTGAGTACATTGGATACTTGGTTTTCCATTCTTGTGATACTTTAGTAAAGAGAATGTTCTTCAACTCCATCCAGGTTCATACAAAAGATGTAAAGTTTCTACCTTTTTATGGCTGAATAGTGTTCCATGGTGTACATATACCACAGTTTATTTACCCATTCCTGGGTTGGGCACGTGGGTTGTTTCCCCATCTTGGTGATGTGAATGGAGCTGTGATAAACATTCTGGTGCAGACTGATTTACAGTTTTAAATATTTAGATGTGTGGTAGCAGCTCCTCCCTTGTCCTCTCACCTTGCAACCTTTGCATGTCAGGAGTGGGCCTACCTGCACCTCCTCACCAGGTGTATCTTCTTAGAGCCTGAAATGTGGAGGCAGGGAATCCTTTCACAGAGCCACAAACCCGCGTGGAGAAGGGGAGGTGGCTGGGTGGGTCCTCCTGGCTGCTGCTTCCTCTCTCCCTCGCACGACACTCTTTGCACAGGGCCAGGTGCACAGACTTGTGTGTCCATCTGCATGAGTGACCAGTTTTCTCCACCTCAGCACAGGGACCGAGTGCCTGGGTCTCAAAATATCTAGAACTCCTCATCCAGCCTCAGGCTTAGTTTTCAAATTCCCAGAGGGCCCTAACCAGCCTTAACACAGTAAGCATCACGACAACTGCTGCTTCATCATCGTCTCAACTCTGTCACCCACCTCCCCCACGTTCCCCACCCCCACCTCAGCCATTGCCACCACCAACCCACCACCTGCATCATCCCCAGACCCTCTTTCCTGCTGCCATCTTACAGATGTTCCCTCCCCCTTCCGGACCAGCACTGTGCAGTCATTCTGCCAACAAAGACTCGTTTGGCACCTGCTCGGTGCCAGACATGGTTCTAGGCACTTGGGATACATCACTGAACAAAACAGACAGCAAATGCCCCTGTGGCGCTTACAGTCCGGGAGGATCACAGTGGAGACCCATGATAAGGCATAATAATTAAGTAAGTCATCTAAAATGTTAGAACTTGATAAAAGCTACAGAAAAGAAGTAGGAGCAAAGGCCAGGCATGACTGATGCACACCTACTAATCCTGGCACTGTGGGAGCCAAGCAGGAGGATCACTTGAGGCTAGGAGGTCCAGGCTGCAGTGATTGGCCTGCTGCACTTCAGCCTGGGCAACAGAGCAAGGTACTGTCTCAAAAAAAAGGAAAAGAAGTTAGAAATCATGAGGCTAGTGGGCAGGCTGTAGTTTAATACAGGGTGGTCAGGGATTTGTGTCGGTGAGGGAGTTGGCCATGCTTAATGTACCATTTACTGAGTGCTTTTTATACACCCACACTTTTAGAAAAAGGCCTCTAAAAAAGACTGGAATGGTAAGGACTGAACTCCAACAGTGTTTTTAACTCAGACTCTGATCAGAGTTACCATTCCATGGCCCAGGGAAGCCTTGCCAGGTTTCTTTTACAATGCTTCCCCCTAGTGCTGAGAAAGTACAGTGCAGGGTCGATATAGTCCTAAGGTAGTCAGGAATTCAAGATTTTGTCACAGGTGAGAAATACCCTTCCGGCCCCTTTAGCCCTGTAAGTGTTTCAAAATATAGAAAAGCTGTTGTGATACAAGCATGTTTTAAATTTAAAAATCTAATATGGGTGAGGCCAAAATTACTGGCAAAGCTAGAAATCTCACCATTTGCAAAAATGTAAGTAAAATTATATTTTATTGGTTGTGTTTATAGCTATATGTGCTGTTTGCATAATTGGCTTTAACCAAATAGAGTTTATACTTTGAGTTCAAAGAAAATTATCACCATGATCACATTAAGAAGAAAATCCAGAAAGGCTTGTACTGTTGATGAGAATTGAAAGAATTAACATAATTAAGCATTTTTTAAAATTTGATTTTTTTTTTGAGATGGGTCTTGTTGTGTTGCCCAGGCTGGTCTCAAACTACCAGTCTCAAGCGAATCTCCCACATACTTAGTATTTATTGTGTGCCTGTTCTTTCCATTTAATCTCAATTAAACTTCATGGTATTCTATTTTGGGGGTATTATCACATTTCACTGGAGGCTCAAAGAGATTATAAAGCTGCTGGGTACTGAAGCTGCAATTAAACTAAGGGATACTTAGTCTCAAATCTAATGTTGTAACAAAACAAGTGTGATGGGTTCTTTCTTAATCAAATAGAAAGTATGTGTTTTAAACCAAGAATTAATATGCTACCTAATAATGAATAAAAAGGGACAGCTGGACACATCCTTAACAGGGTAACATCCATCCAATTTCCACCCAGACATGAACATCATTGCTTAACAGGGAAACATAAGGATCCTCATTTAAGTTAGAGAGGAGATAATCCGTCTGTTAGCATCGTATTATTTAATATTCTAGAGGTCAATGCAACTAACCAAAAAGATGATTTAGGAATTTAAAAATTAGAGAGGAAGAAGTAAATCTCAATAGCCACTCAGAAAACTCAAGAAAATCACATGAAAAAAATATTACAGATAGCAAGATAGCCAGTAATGTTGCAGGTACAACATTAACACAATAAAATTATCTCCACCTAGCAATTAGTTATAAGAAATAGTGGAGGAAAAGGTCCTATTTACCACGCCACTAAAAAGGATGGAAGATATAGGATTAAATTTAATGTGAAAAAGCTGTTTGAATGAATCTTCAAGATGCTTCTGAAAAGTCAGAGATGCAGACAAATGGGAAGACAGGCCGTCCTCTTGGACAGGAAAACTCACTATCGTTAAAATCACCTGAAATCAATTGAAAAATATATGGTGACTAATAAAAGTATGAATACAATTTTGGGGGAGGAACTGGATTCATTGATTATAAAGTTTACGTGAAAAAATAGACTTTCATGAACAGTTTTATGGTGACTATAGTTAATAATGTATATTCTACTACAAGAGAGACTCTACCTAACAAATTCAAATATTTTGATCTTGTTGTTTTTCACCCTCACATTAACCTGAAATTAAAAAAGAAACAAAAAAAAATAATGTATTTTATATTTCAAAATTGCTAAGAGAGTAAATTTCAAATGTTCTCACCACAAAAAATGGTTAAGTATGTGAAGTGATTGTTATGTTGGTTGATTAGCTTGATTCCATAATGTATTTATGTATTAAGACATAATATTGTACATGATTGTATATCTGGAAAACACCAAGGATTCTACTATGAAGCTTTTAGAAGTGATCAAGGAATATAGCAATGTCTCAGGCTTCAAAATCAACACCCATAAGTCAGTAGCCTTTACATATACCAATAATAGCCAAGCTGAAAAAACAGTCAAAGACTCTATT
>CAUYON010202048.1:0-11170 GCA_963573935.1 Arctocebus calabarensis
CCCAGAAACACTCTGCCTAGTAACAGACAGTAGGTAGTGTTTGCATACGTGTGTTCTGCACACAGAGCAGGGGGCGTGTGTGCTCACACCCAGCTGTACTCCACATGGACCTGACGTCCCACAGAATGTTGGTTATTATCCTGTGTACTGTGTGTTGTACGGGGAAGTTACGTCCTGTGTACTGTGCGTCGTACGTGGTAGTTACATCCCGTGTACTGTGTGTTGTACGTGGAAGTTACGTCCTGTGTACTGTGCGTCGTACGTGGTAGTTACATCTCATGTACTGTGTGTTGTACGGGGAAGTTACATCATGTGTATTGTGCATCATATGTGGTAGTTACATCCCGTGTACTGTGTGCTGTATGGGGAAGTTACGTCCTGTGTACTGTGCATCATACGTGGTAGATACATCCTGTGTACTGTGTGTTGTACGGGGAAGTTATATCCCGTGTACTGTGCGTTGTATGTGGTAGTTACATCCTGTGTACTGTGTGTTGTACATGGAAGTTACGTCCTGTGTACTGTGCGTCGTACGTGGTAGTTACATCCCGTGTACTGTGTGTTGTACGGGGAAGTTACATCATGTGTACTGTGCATCATATGTGGTACTTACATCCCGTGTACTGTGTGCTGTACGTGGAAGTTACGTCCTGTGTACTGTGCGTCGTACGTGGTAGTTACATCCCATGTACTGTGTGTTGTACGGGGAAGTTACATCATGTGTACTGTGCATCATATGTGGTAGTTACATCCCGTGTACTGTGTGTTGTACATGGTAGTTATGTCCTGTGTGCTGTGTGTCATACGTGATAGTTATGTCCCGTGTACTGTGTGTTGTACGTGGTAGTTATGTCCTGTGTACTGTGTGTCATACATGGTAGTTATGTCCTGTGTACTGTGTGTCATACATGATAGTTACGTCCCGTGTACTATGTGTCGTATGTGGTAGTTACATCCCGTGTACTGTGTGTTATATGTGGTAGTTATGTCCTGTGTACTGTGTGTTGTACGTGGTAGTTATGTCCTGTGTACTCTGTGTTGTACATGGTAGTTATATCTTGTGTATTGTGCATTGTACGTGGTAGTTATATCCCGTGTACTGTGTGTTGTATGTGGCATATTACTTATGTAGTATCTTGTTTCTGTTTTCCAATTTTAATTCTTGTACATGGGAAACATACTATACACACAATCTAAAACCTTGTTTTCTTTAACTTAACAATATAGCTTTAGGATCATTTCTTATTAGTGTACAGTTTCTCATGTTTTATTATTTTTTTTGAGACAGAGTCTGTTTGTCACCCTTGGTAGACTGCCATGGCGTCACAGTTCTCAGCAACCTCAAACTCTTGGGCTTAAGTGATTCTCTTGCCTCAGCCTCCCAAGTAGCTGGTACTACAGGCACCCACCACAACACCTGGCTACTTTTTTGTTGCAGTTGTCACTGTTGTTTAGCAGCCCCAGGCCAGGTTTGAACCTGCCACCCAAGTGTAATGTGGCTGGCGCCCTACCCACTGAATTACAGGTGCTGAGCCTTCTCATTCTTTTGAAAGGAAATATTCTTTTCAGTTTTATGAGCATGATATCATTTAAGATAAGCGGTTCTTTATTGAAATAGATATCAGGCATATCCATTCTCAATTTACATGTTTTCTTTGTATGTAATGATTACATATGTATAATAAACTCAAAATACCAAATTGTCGAGTCAAAGGAATAAGACATTTTGTATTTAATATATAATTTTTAATTTGTTTTTCATGAAAGCTAGGCCAGTTTATAATTCTACTAGCAATGTATAAGAGAGTACATATTTCTCCACATTCTAATTAGTGGAATTATTCTCAATCTAAGAGGCAAAAATCATAATTCATCATTTTACTCTTTTTCTTATTTTTAATTAATTTAGGTAGCCTTTAGTGAATTTGTGTTTCATTTACCATTGATTTAATTTTATTTACCTTTTAGCAATAAGCAATGTTGCTTACATTTTTTAAGTTGGATTATTGTTCTTTATTTTTTTTTTGAATTTTGCTTTCAACTGGCTTTCAATCATCTTAGTTTGAAGGGTTTTTTGTATGTATGTTATTTAATGTTCTTTTTTTTTTATTTTCTTCCTTTAGCATTTCTCTTGCCCTTAGCCTCCCAAGTAGCTGGGACTCCTGGCACCTGCCACAATGCCCAGCTTTTTTTGGTAGACATGGGGTCTCACTCTGGCTCACTCTGTCTCAGGATGGTCTCAAACCTCTGAGCTCAGGCAATCCACCCACCTTGGCCTTCCAGAGTGCTAGGATTGCAGGCGTGAGCCACCATGCCTGGCCTGTTCTTTCTATTTTTGAATCATAGAATCTCTTTAAATGTTAGAAAATTTTGTTAATGTATTTCCTAGTTTACCCCCTTTCTTTAAACTATGCCAGTTTTAAAATACTAACCAAATTATGAATTTTAATTTTTCTATTTTACTTATACTTGCAAACATTTCCCATTTTGACACTGTAAGAAAATATTTTTTCTTTTTTTTTTTTCTGGTGCTTATATTCCAAAAGCAATTTATTACAATATATGTGCTGAAATAACGATTCAAGTTTTTTTTATTAAAAGCCTATGTTTTTCTACAAATTATAAGGCTTACTCTATGATACTTTCCCTCTAACTTAGAAATTCCAGCTCTGAACTCCTCAGGACCAAAGCTGTTTCCTCTTCTCCATGTTGCTAATATTTTGTTATTCAAATGAGCACAACACTGAGAAGTAACGAGAAGCATGTTGGAAGTTAAAGGAATTTATTTTGAAATGTATTAATTCCTGTCAATGATTTAGCTGT
The DNA here is from genome assembly GCA_963573935.1 of Arctocebus calabarensis. Classification (NCBI taxonomy): domain Eukaryota; kingdom Metazoa; phylum Chordata; class Mammalia; order Primates; family Lorisidae; genus Arctocebus; species Arctocebus calabarensis. The sequence continues at coordinate 2,824 of CAUYON010202048.1, forward strand.
TGGAATGGTTTCTCAGTTTAAGCCATAAATACCAAACCCAAACTAAAATTTAAAAACTGTGATCTCTGTCTCCTATTTCCCACTGAAAGGACCACTGCTCCTTGGAGAAATGGCAGACTCTGTTCCAGGGGAAGGCACCGAGCAAGCCCATAGCATCTTTCTACACCACAGAAAGCCTCTCAAGGACAAGGCCTGCTGCAAAGCTCAGGGGACGCGTCTCAGTACAGTCCCCTGTAGACGAAGAAGCCCCCAAGTCCCACACAGAGCAGGATGGGCACAGCTGCTGACTAGTCTCACAAGCGTGATGAGCTGCAATAAGGAACATGTCGCAGATAATTTCGCAAACAGAAATTTGGGCAGAAGAGGCCAAACATACATATCTGTGTGCTGTATGACACATGACCCCATTTTTATAGTCAACCATCTCGGGCACAGCTGACCCTTTCTGCACCAGGGGGCAGGGCATTCCCCGAAAGAAGCCCTGGCAGTGCTCTCCTCGTGGGCCTCACGCTGGCCCAGAGCGACTCAGCTCCTAGAAATCCACTGAGCTGGAACCTAGTGACTGTGCTCCTTTCTGCCACCGGTTTCCCCTGGAAGAAGGGGCAGTGTTAATGCCTAGGATGGTAAGGACCTAGATGGGCTTTGAACACATCTACTGTAGGAAGCCCTGTGAATTATTAATAATTTTCAGCATCACAGAAAATCAAAGGGATCTGTGATCACTTGGAGAGATAGCAGAGAAACTACTCATAGTTTTGAAAATGGAAAGAAAGAAAAAGCATTTATTTTGCCTTCTGCATAAAAACTGTACCTCAGGGTAACCAAATAGTCAACAAAGAGAAGTTTCTCTTCATAGAAATATTTTAGCTTATTATCTATTCTTATTTATTAATAAGAAAATTGTAACATTAGAATATCATGAATTTGCTACCCATGATAAATTAGTGCACCTACGTGGTGATTGTCTATACTATAAAAATGGTGAAAGTTGGGTTTGCATCAAAAATGAGAGATAATTAGATGCTGTATATGAAGTCAGACAGTTAGGTTAAGCAACTCATTCTAGAAAAATTGCTTTGAAGGGTGGACTAGGCATTGGCCTTGGGGCACAGATTCCCAAGGGAAATATTTCAGAGGTGACCGTAGTGATGTCCAACAGTGAGGTGAGCGGCACCTGTTCTGGGAGGAATTTGTGAACCTATAGTTGACCTCATGTTCTTGATAGCGTGCACAGCACAGTATCATCAGTGAAGTTGTCTTGCCAAGAACATTTAGTATCAATTTTGTAAGCATCTTGATCTATCAATTCACTGAAAATACAGAGAATAGATAGAAAATACGTAAACATCAGAAATATAATCACCAAAACCAAAGGTAATAGGACTTTTATATCAAAAACAAAAAGTTTCTTTAACAAGATAATTGTAAGGGGAAAGAAACAGAGGAGGAATACCTAGACCAGTCTAGTCTCGAGAGAGATTCATCACTCATTCAGCTAAGTTGCCTAGATTCTATTTAAAATACACAAACTGTTAAAAATGTAGATATGTAAAGAAGGGCTGAGTATCTGAAGATAGCAGGAGATACTATTGATTAATTTCAAGTTTGATAATATATCATTGGCGTGTTTAAAAACAGGCCATTGGCCTGTCTTTCAGAGACACTTGAGGAACTCTTTAGGAATATGTGCAGAGAAATACCTTAGAATTATTAGTATTAGAACTAATTTGAAAGGAAAGGTACATGGGTGTTCATTGCATCACTATTCGATAGGCAAAAAGCTGGAAAAATGTCCAAGTATTCAAATAGTGCACAAGGTGCAGAAAACTGGTACCATGAGAGAAAGAGACAATCTCCAGGGCAGGAGGAAGGCAGAGGGCTGCAGCAGGGGAAAGGAGGCTGCCCACAGCTGACCAGGGCACACAGGTTCCGTGCACACTGGGGTCAGCCATGCCAGCTCCCCTCCCTTTGAAGTTTTCCATAAGAAAGTATATAATAGTGTAAGAATAAAATTAAATTTTCAAATATGAGCTTTAATCTCTCACCTAAAAATCTTAAAAGTCCAAACGACTATTTCAACCAGACAGGAACTGGGCCCAGGAAAGCTCAGAGACACTTGTGAATTTAATTATTTGTTTATTGAAAAGGTGTAGTAGCTTCATTCTCAAAAGGCAGAGTAAAACAATAATTGTAGCTCAACCTTATTTATAAACACAGATTTAAAAACCCTTAAATAAAACATTCATCACTCACATCTAGTTGTGTGCAGAGAAACAAAAATCCATCCTGAATAATTAACAATTCTCTCAGGAACACAAAGAATTGTTCAAAAGCTGAACAACCTATCACTTACCTTACACATTACCTTAACCAACTGAAGTGGCAAGAAATAAAAGCCATTCCAGCAGGAGAAAAAAACTGATGAAATTTAACCAATAAATTATAGTAAAAGCATTTACATAAAACCAATAATAGAAAAGGACCTCCAAAATTTGATTTTTTTTTAAAAGCACCTACCATAACCTTATACTAACCCTTTAAAATTAAAATTTTACTACATTTTCATTTCACAAGAGTAATAATATAAAGATTTTCATAATTTTCACAATTTTCAGCATTACGTTGGATGTGTTAGTCAATAAAATGAAGAATAATAAGGAATGGGGAAATATTCCACTATGTGTGTAAACAAGGGTTCTCAACATAGAAAATTCACACTTTAAAAATACACCATGAAAACTGTGGGGCTAAATTTTAGTTTGGGAATGTATTTTCAGCTTATACAACAGTGTGTAGTATCAGGATTACAGAAAGACCATCTACAATTCAAAAACAAAGTTGAAAATATAGAGAGATTAGTAACAGGAAAAAAATACAGACAAGAGAAGAACAGATAATTGATATAGGAGAAAATAACCAAATAGCTAATGAGTTTTATGAGACAAAAACCACCATCACTGTAAATCATGAAAGTAGCTATCAAAGTTGTAATTTCTTAGTTGTCCATTTTGCAAAAAAAATAGCAAATTTGGCAAACAAGACTTATCAGGGATGTGGAGAAAAAGAACTCATTAATAGGCACAGCCAGTTTGAGGAAGTTTGCATTTCTTCATCAATTTACCTAAGAGCTGTCAATTTCCTACTCCTTTCAACAATAAGCTTTGCTTACAATGTTTTCTCCCTGGTGCTTGTGCTCTGTATTCTAGGAATTACTGTTCCTATCTGTGTTATTTTCTTTCCTCGACATTGAATTTATTTGCTCCTTTCTTTATCTTCTTACCTTGCTCTTGTCTAAAATCTATATTTTTTTATTAAATCATAGCTGTGTGCATAGATTTAGAGGGTCTCGCCTATTTAATCCCAGGGGAGAGACCCTCTAAAATCTGTATCTAAAGGAGACTTTCTTTAAGGGCAAGTTCCGGGGGCTCTTTTAGAATGTCATATGTAGTGTTTTCATTTCCATTCAGTTTGTCGGTCAACTGAACGTAGAAATTCATTCTAATTTCTTTTCTGATTCCTTCTAACCCAGGAGTCATTTAATAATATGCCAATGAAATTTCAAGTATTTGGAAATGTTAGAGCTGATTCATTTATGGTTTCTTTATGGTTGATTGTATAATTTCAATACTTTGAAATTTATTAAACCTTAAAAAGTAACTCAGCATGTGATCTATCCTAATGACCATTCCATTTGCACAAGAGAAAAGTGAATTCTAATGTTTCAGGCATAGTTTCTGTAAATGTTATTTTAGGGCAAGTAGTTTGAAAGTTCAAATTATTTTTATCTGTTTTAATTTTGTCTCCATGTAATAAGACTACTGAATGTATAACTAATATAAGTTGAGTGTCATTAATATAATTTTGAATAACATTTTCCTTTAAAAGGAATGAAAACCTATATAAGCTTTTGCATGACAGATTGTCTGACTCTGGGTCTAAAATGAACATAAAAATTCCTAAACCACCCCATCCTCCTGAGTGTCAGGTGCATACACAAATGCACAGATTAGGACATGGTCCCTAACGGGCCGATTCCTCCAGGTCCAAGTGTACCTCTTTGCACATTTCCCTAATTCTCTTTTTTTCTGCAGTCCTATATCCCAAAAGATCATCAGAAAGAGATTTTGTCATCTGAGGTTAGTGCAGAGTCTGTGCAGCCCACAGTCACCACCTCTACCTGCAGGGGGACCGCAGTGTCCATGCAAGGCTGTGAATGTGACAGGTCACAGCTTCAAAACACTTGAAGCTCCAAGCTGCGGGCGGTGATGTGGAGGTGTGGAAGGCCTGAGGTGGGCTGGCAGGGTGGCGGAGAGTGAGCTGGCAGGGGTCAGACCTCGCATGACCTCCATTCCACCAGGGATTCAACCTGTCTTAGTGTAAAATTAATAAATAGTGTGCAACAAGACTATGAAACCCACATTGCTTGGTTTTTTCTTGCTAAATAGCGTCTGAGCCAACACCAAAAAGAAAGACAAGTTTAATTAAAAATGCAAAACAATCCATTTTTCACAGTCTGGGGTAATTTTGCCAGTCTTTCACGACAGCTTTCTCTACTCTGAATGTGAAAATCTGCTTTTGTCAACATTCCTAATTACCCTATCACTAAAACAATTCAAATAATTGCACTGACAGTGCAGAAATTTGCACATAATTTTAATGTTTATGAAACTACCTGAATCTTAATTTCATGTTCAAAATAAACCCTTAAAAACTAATTTATAAGAAAAGCAATATATATGTTTTATGAGAGCATGGCACAGCAAGGGAATTAACCCAAAGGCTTCCTTCTCAGTACCATAATCCCTGCAATTAGATGTAAAACATCTTGCTGAGCCTCACGTAACTGGCTCCATGTCAGACAGAGCAAGGCTCTGGCCAGCTCCTCAGGATGACAGGAGGGCGTTCCTGAGTTCTCAGTACAGAAGGTGGAGGGAGTCACACCAACCCTAATCGCATTAGCTCCTAAGAACTAAAACATCCTAGATCTGGTGATCTTCCTAAGTGGCTTGTAGTTTTGTCACAGGGGAAAAAAAATTCAACAAACGTCAGGATTTTAATTTTTATAAGTATTTTAAGGCCGAAGTGAAATTTTATTAAAATTCCAAATATTAAGGAGTTACAAATTTTTTTATGACATAGATGCTTTTTAGTATGCTTAAATTGGGGCCTTTTGAGTGCCCATCCCCCAAATAGTGTTCATTGTTCAAAAGTGATTTTTTTGGTCCCTTATTTTCTAAATGTAATTTCTGACTATTTACAATGTATCACTTTTATTTAAAATTACTAAATAAAAATTAATTCAATAATAAATTAATTTAAAAATTAAATGAACTAAATAAAATGGAATATACATAAGAAATAGATTTTAATAGATGGAGTAACCCTGATGAAGGGTGTTCGAGTCCATTGCACATATTTAATGTACTTTCTTTTTTTTTTTATTGAATCATAGCTGTGTACATTAGTTCAATCATGGGGTACAGTGTGTGGGCTTCACATACAATCTGAGATATTTTCATCAACCTGATTGACATAATATTGATGAGATTTTCTCATTTACTATGTGAAAACATTTTTGATCCATATTTAGAAGTTTTCTCCTGACCATTCAAATATGTACCACAAGTGTGATCTCACCCTTTGTTCTCCTTAGCAAAGTATCTCTAGGATGGAAGAAAAAGTATCCAATATATACACCCCTAATATGAGGCAAATTCTTTATCTTTCAAGTGAAGGCTACAACCTATTTAATGTACTTTCAAGATCACATTAACACTTTTTAACACAAAGCCGAAAAGTTAACTTTGAATTTCTTGCTTAAGTCAGACAGGCCTGTCTCTGATGCAGAGGGTCCCCCACTCTGCTGGGCTCTGTGAGGCCCCACCTCCTCGGGGGCAGCAGCCAGGCCTGGTCTCCCACCACAGGAGGACAGATGGACAGGAAGGCAGGAAAGAGGGGGTCGAGGGAAGCTGGAAAGGGAGCAGCCCTGGGACAGAGGGGGGCCCCTAGCTGGTCTGTGCCTCTTTGTGGGATGACCTCTCAGGCAGGTGTGGAGACACCCACTTCCCGGGAAGAGCCCCTGTTTCACCCTGGGCTTCGAAATGAAGCCCCTCCTGACCTAAACCCAGATTTGCCATTGACTTTTCATGATGGCACAATTTGTACTTTATGTATACTTCCCAGCATTTTAATATTTAAATAATAACATGACTTAAAGTTCTTGGCCTCTTAATATACATAAGATTTGTATTGATTTCATGATAATTTTTAGAAGTAGAATTTCTGGATTTGAAATTATAAATATTTTAAAAGTTCAGGATCGGGGATTCTAGTTCCCCGAAATCAGTTGACCTGGTTCCAGTACTCGGCTGAGCTAGAAGATTCAACCAAAGCACAGTGGTGATTGAAAGCAAAAGTGAGTGGAAACAGGACAAAACTGGAGCTGCACAGGCAGTGTGGTTAGAGAGGAAAGTAACCTGCACAAGATTCAGGGTGACAGATTTTATTTAGGAAGAATGAAGAGAAAGTTTAGAGCATTTCCAAAGAGAGTTGGAAGTGGGTCCCTCTCAGGAGGAGCCGAGGTGAGAGAGACGCAGGCAGGGTAGCGTGGGGTGTAAATTCTCCTTCCTCTCAGTTTGAAATTGGTCCCTTTGCACTGGTGGGCAGTGTCCCCCTTTTCTGTGGTTGAGTGGTGATTCGTCCACGGAACCCTCCAGTCTTCCTTATCCCACAGGCCAGGTTTTCCTTCTATTCCCCGTAACCACTCTTTCTTGGTGTTCCTTCTCATTAAAGACCATTGAAATATTGTTTTAAGTTATCTAAATTTGCGTCTTTATTACAAGTGCCTAATATGTATGTTGGAAATATTTAAATATTTATGTATTTTATAAAAACATTTTTTCTATGTTTGGTAAAAGAAATGCTTTTGCCTGGTTGTGAATTACCTTCCTGGGCACCCACCTGGACCATGTTGTGGGGTCCCCATTGCTGGCCACCACAGAGGCAGTGACGTGGTGGGTGTATGGTGTCCCTGCAGGACCCCAGGGGGTCTGTGGCCGCTTTTCAGATTGGGGAAGCTCCACCCTTCTCAGGGGGCCTGGAATTTCCATCAGGATGATTAAAGCCTGTGTTGTGTCTACTAGAAGATCTCAGGATAACGTTGCTATGGTGACGTATTCTGATGGACTGTTCAAAGGTCTAGGCCCTGGGTGTCCTTGAACATGGTATCTCTGGAATAGACATCTCCTTTTGCTGCAGCCTCTTTCCTGCTGGATTTGATTTGCAAGTATTTTGGGATTTGCAAGTATTTCCCCTGAGTTTGTGAGAGGGATCGAGCTGGGCACCCGTGGTGTATGTGTCAGGTTCTGAGACCAAGCTCTTTAGATGTTTCTCTGTATTCTGCTATCAGCTTTGGCAATTTGTGTTTTTCACAGATTTTGTACGTTTCACCCAACTTATCACTCTGTACTTCAGGCTGGTTGTTTTCTACTGATCTGTCCTGCAGTGTCTTAATCCTGCCTTGTTCTCTGTCCCACAAATTGTTAAGTCCAACACTGAAATCATTTCAGATCTAACCCTCACTGCTACAGTGTACATTTCCCAGCATTTTACAGATTCCACATCTTTTGGAAATTCTATTTTGTCACTAATATTGTGCTCTTTTTGTACTTTCTATAGTACAAAACTATTCATTTAACATGAAAAAAATGGGAAAGTCACATATGAACCAGAACATATTAGCAGCTAACTAAGCAAAAGGGAATTATGATTTTTCTCGACTAGCACCAAAGAAAGTGATAAAATAATTGTTTTGTAATACAAAAAATTTAGATAAAGAGGGTAACATAAGTTACAGCACCATCCAGGCCACAAGCTCCAGGGAGTGGGCAGCCAGCATGGATAGTGAGCCCAGCCCCTGGTTCTCCTTACAGCCAGACTCAACAGAGACCCCACAAGTCCCCTGAGTGCAGACCCCACACCTGTGTGTCACCCCAGCTCCCCCAGTGCTGACCCCACACCTGTGTGTCACCCCAGCCCCTCAGTGCAGACCCCACACCTGTGTGTCACCCCAGCCCCTCAGTGCAGACCCCACACCTGTGTGTCACCCCAGCCCCCTCAGTGCTGACCCCACACCTGTGTGTCACCTCAGCCCCCTCAGTGCTGACCCCACACCTGTGTGTCACCCCAGCCCCTCAGTGCTGACCCCACACCTGTGTGTCCCCCCAGCCCCATCAGTGCAGTCCCCACCCCTGTGTGTCACCACAGCACCACCACTGCTGACCCCAAACCAGTGTTTCCCCCCAGCCCCACCGGTGAGACCCCCCAACCGTGGGGAAACCCCGACCAC
>CAUYON010202051.1:0-50676 GCA_963573935.1 Arctocebus calabarensis
CTCCCGATCTCTGTGTCTTACCAGTTGCCCATCCACTCCAATAGTTCACACGGGGAAAGATCCAGAGCTCCCACCCTCTCACCTGCTGACCTGGGAGAGATGGGCTATAGGACCGTCTCTGCCGCCATCTTCCTCTGCTCCTATAACTCTTAATAAGTTGACTTATTCATTCTCTTCATAAATATTTATTTAGATACTACTATTTGAAGAACTGGAGATACACTATTAAATAAGGCAAAAAAAAAAAATCCAGGAACTCATGAAGTTTGCATGTAATGAATAGTCAATAATCAGATAAGCAAGAAGCACATAATGTGTCAATTAAAACACACTCTTTTGCCTGTACTGTTACATCTCCCTGAGGCAATGATATTGGAGCAGAATCAGGAATAAAGGGAATAATCCCACTACAGAGGAGTCCTGAAAGAGGGAACCATATTCCATAGGGTGGACGGCAACAGCTAGAAAAGCCAGTGCAGCTGAGTCAGAGAAAAACGGTGAAGTGTGGGTGGAGAGGGAGCAATACCATAGGCATGGCTTATGTCACATCACCCTTGTAGAATATGAGAGAGTCAGTTTGAACCATTAGGGTGTTTTTAAGTAGAGAAGTAACATGAGCCTAATAATCTTTATAATGATTGCTCTATCAGCTACATAATGAAATTTAGTGTAGAGGGTTAGGGAGAATAGGACCAGTTAGGAAGCTCTCGCTTTGTAGATAAAAGTGGTTTCTTCGTAGGCCATTAGGCAGGCAATAGAAATACAAAGGGAAACCTCTTTGAAAGCACTTTGGACTTTTCAAATACATGATGCCAAATGAGTGCATTGACATAAAAAAAATAGTGATATTTGAGTTTTATCACTGAACTGTCATGAAGACTTTAGTAAAAATTCCAGGTATCAAATCAAAATATAAATTGGAACTAACCTTAAGAAATCATTTTGAGGATGTGTGCTATATTTTTGTATATGGGGGGGTAATTAACTTTACCTGGTATAATTAACTGGTAATTTTGTATTGCTCCTTTAAATGAACATGTTTTCTCTGATGCTTCTGAGAATTTTTTCTTTGTCTTCATTTTTCAGTTTATGTAATTAATAACTGAAATTAATTTGCTAGTATAGACTTTTTTTTGTATTAACCTTGCTTAAAGTTTATAGTGATTCTTGAATTTGTGGCTTGATGTATTTCAGCAGCTGTGCAAAATTCTCAGCTGTTGGCTTTAAATAAAATGCCTTCCCAATTTCTCTCATATTTTTTTCTAAAATTCCAATATATATCTCCAAGGTCTTTTCTCTCATACCTTTTTCAGTGTTCTTCATTCTTTTGTTTCTCTGTGCTTCATTATGCATATTTTACTGTAACCCAATTTCAGTTTATCTTTCTCTATACATTAATCTACTATGAAATCTCTCTTAATTTCAATTATATTTTCAGGTATTAAATTTATTTTATCTTCTTGGTTGTTTGCATTTCTGGCCAAAACTTTCAGTCTCATTTATTTTTTGAAAATATTATGTATAGTAACCAGGTTATCTAAATTTATTTTGGGTGTACCTCCACAATTACTTTTTCTTCTTTTTATCAATTATCTATTGCAAATCTATTTTTTTTCAATCAAGTGAAGGGCATTACATTTGAAAACTTAGAGATCTGTAGCTCTGAGGTTCTTTCTTCTTCATGGTCTAAAGTATTTTTGATACTTTCTACTGCATCTTTATATTCCCTGATTGTCTCTTTCATTTCCTTGAGCTCCACCATATCCTTTCTATATTTTACATATCTCTTGTCTGACTTTTGGTTCTGTCTCTCCATTTTCTTGTCAATTTCTTTTATGGTCTTTATCATCCATACTTTAAATTCCCTTTCTGTCAAGTCCTTTAATTCTTTATAGATGGAGTCTTCTGCAGTCGCTGCCTCAGATCCCTTGGGAGAGTTCCCCTGTTTCAGTTTTTTATGTTGCCTGAATGTTTCTGTTGGCTCCTCCTCCTGTGTTCTTTCTTCTTGTTCTCCTTGCCCTCCTTTTTCCTTGTCACTGCCTACTTTGTTTCAAGCAGAAGTCCTTACTGTCGATGAAAGAATGTTCCAATATGCTGCTGGGATATGAGGAGGTGCTGTGGATGTTTTAGGAGACAGATAGCACAGCCAGCAACCTCTGTAGTCCTTATTCCAAACTTAGTTGCCATCAGTGATCTCCTGATTGTTTCCTCAACATTCAGACCCTTCTGGGTTGGGGTCTTAAAGCTCACAAGAATTCTTTGAGGGCATGTCTCACAGTGCCCCTGACTTTTGGGAGTCCCTCAGCCTGTCCCAGCAACAGTGGATTTTTGATCCTGGCAGCTGGAATGAAGGCAGCTATGCTTTAGGCCACTGATAAGACCTTCACACAACCTTCCCACAATGGCAGCCTCCTGGCCACCAAGACCTTCTCAGTATGGCTGTCTTACTAGCCACTAAACATATGGCAAATGCACTGAAACCAGCATTGAAATCTGGTTGCTGTATACTGCTCAAGTCTGCCCAGTCTTCCAAGATTTCCACTCAATATTCAGTTTCCCCTGACAACTGAAAACTCCAGAAGGGCTTCCTCCCATCCTAGATCTCAGTGGGGACCAGCTGATCCCAGCTGGTTGCTGTCACTTGCCTAATTCATCAGATTTCCACTGCTCCAGATCATATGCTGGATCCAGCTCTCAACCTCCTTGCTGTGCTCCCTGAGCTATGACTGTGTGTAAGGTCTCTGTGCCAGGAATGGCTGGGTTCTCTTTTTTCCCCCATTCATTCTAGGAGAGCTCAGATGAATGATCCCTCTGGTCTGCCATCTTTCTCCATGCTCCAATATCATCTTTTGATCCAGAATTTACATTTTATTTGTAGCAGGCATTTTAGACACTTAATCCCCCCAATAGGAATTAAATTTTTTTGATACTAGGTTTCTGCCTTTGAGAGGGCTGGTCTATTTCTGATTTGTTCTCCAATGAAAGCCTCAGGGAGGCTTAATTTTTTTTTGATACTAGGTTTCTGCTTGATACTTTTTGATACTAGGTTTGATACTAGGAATCAATCTTTGATTTATTCTCCACTGAAAGCATCAGGGCCCCTCCACTTTGGGAGAAACTAAACTACTATTTTGTTCCTCAAGACCTATGACGTTCCTGTCCCCTCTGATACACTTCTCAGCCTATCACCTATACTTTTTGTTATTTTTTGTATTGTTTGGGATTCATTGAAGGTACAAAAATTAGGTTACACTGATTGCAATTGTGTCCTGCTCACAAGAGGTACCCCATATACTGTGATGCCCCAACCCTTTTCCGACTCCCTCATTCCTCTACCTTCCACAATATATTAGGTCATCTACTGCCTTCATATTAGAATTGAGTACTTTGGATTCTTGCTTCTTCATTCTTCTGATGCTTTACTGAGAAGAATGAGTTCTACCTCAGTCCAGGTAAATACAAAAGATGTAAAGTCTCTATCTCTTTTAATGGCTGAATAGTATTCCACTTATACCTTTTAAATACATACCATGGAATACTATTTAGCCATAAAAATAGAGACTTTACATATTTTGTATTTACCTGAATGAAGTTGAAGAACATTCTCCTTAGTAAAGTATCTCAAGAATGGAAAAGTATCCCATTACTCAATACTAATATGAAACTAGTAGATGAACAAGGACAGGCACACTTGAAAAGAAAAACATAATTCAACAAAAGGGGGTATGAAAGGGAGTTGAAGGGGCTCAGTAAGCTCCTACCTAATGGGTACAATGCAGGAGTATAAGGCATACCTCCTGGGTGAAGGACTCAAAAACAACTTGAACTTTCCTTAATAAATACACATAATGTAATCTAATCATATGTACCCTTGTGTTAATCTATAAGAAAAATAATTAAATTTTTTTTTTTAATTAAGTACAGATTGCCTCAGGCAAAGAAGAGGCAAGACCAAATTCTGAGCTTGCCTTTCTGGGCATCCATTGTCTTCAATAATCTTGTTTTACAAGTTTTCTGTGTCTTGGTAACTCTTCTAAATGAATTTCTCTATCAAAAATAAAATAGTGATTAACTTATTGAACATAAAATCAATCTAAAACTTCTATGTGACTAAAGACACTAAAAGTTAAAAAAAAAAAAAAAGGATAGACTGGTGAAAAAATGTCTTCAAATAGAAGTGAGATTGTGTGTCTGTGTGTGTTTCTCTGACAGAAAGTTGATCTGACACTAGTGAGTGATTGCCTAAAACATTTTGTTTAATAATAAAAAGAAAGGTATAATACAAAGAAGTTTTTGGATGCATATTTATCACTGCAATGCATATATTTGAAAAATGAAAAATATATAATTAATAAAGAGTAAGAGTACATAAGGAATTTAATGAAATAAAACTAGAAAATGATGAGAGTAAACCACAAATGAAGCAGACTTGATCAATAAACCTGGAACAGCTGGTATCTTAAAAGAAATGATAATTTTTTTTTTGAGACAGAGCCTTACTCTGTCACCCTGAGTAGAGTGCCTGCCTCAATGCCCAGATAGTTTTTTTTTTCTTTTTTTCCTATTTTTAGTAGAGACTGGGGTTCTGGCTGCTGCTCAAGCTGGTTTGGTCTCCATCTCCTGATTTAAGCACTCCACCTGTCTCAGCTTCCCAAAGTGCTAGGATTATAGGCAAGAACCACTGCACCTAGCCTAGAAATTATGAATTTGAGAATATTTGACAATTGTAATCAAAAGAGAGAAGAGACAATATGTTAGAAATAACAAAATGATTGCAAATGAAATATTTTACAACAGCATTTGTGTAAAACTTGGTTAATAACTTAAAGAACAAGTGAAATTGATTATTTTTAGGAAAGTTTTTAAACCTACAAATTTAACTCAAGAAATTAAAATTTTAAAAACTGAAAAATTTTCAAAGAAAAATTGTGAAAAACATTAAAATACCTATACCCAGAAACGCCTCAGAAACAGTTTTATAGGCAACTATTGCCAAATCTTAAAAGACTAAACAATCCCTGTGCTATATAGGTGCTTCTACATCGAAAAACAGAAAGCGTCCCAATTTATTTATGAGACTGGAATAACCAGAAAATAAAATCAATTAAGAACAGGGAACTGCAGGCCAATCATGATGCTGGTGAGATTTTGGTATATATTAACAATCTAACCTTATTGAGGAGCAATATACCTGTTTCAAGAGTACAAGTATCTCCAACATGAGGAAATGGGTGTTTTTACATCTTTACTACAACACATTAAAGGAGACCATATGATCATCTCATTAGGTGTTTTCTTAAAAAAAGTTTTTGATAAAATTCAGCACCTGATTTTAGAAAGTAGTGTGCCAAGGAATAGAAATGAATTTCTCTATCAAAAATAAAATAGTGACTAACTTATTGAACATAAAATCTAAAACCTCTATGTGACTAAAGACAAATAAAAGTTAAAAAAAAAAATAAAGGCTAGACTGGTGAAAAAATATATTTGACCAAAGGACAAATATAGAGAGATCAACTCTAAATGAATAAAAAAAGAAGAAACATGCCAATTGATAGCTGAAAAAAAATCATTAAAAAACCAAATAATTAAAATTTTTCTAATAAGGTTATAGAAAAAAATGTTCAGCTTCACTATGAATCAGGAAACAACAGCTTTAAGTGAGACACCATTTTCACTCATCACATTGAGGAATATTAAATAAAAATCATGTCCAGTTTTAAAGGAATGATGGTGAAAGCATTTATATTCATTGTTAGTGTGGTCCAATTTTAGAGTGTGTCAGAATTTGTTAAAATAAAACACCATTCCCTTTGTTTCTGCTCTTCCACTTTTAAGAATCTACCATATATTTGCACATGTTTAAATAGCTATATGTATGAAATTTTTAGTTGTAGGATTTGCTTTTTGTAATAGAATAATTTCATAAATTAACATTAAATATTTATAGGAAGGTTATAAAGATCATTCTTCATAGGAAAAACTAAGTGATTGGAAAGAATGGGATGCACATATGGGGCTCAAGGTGTATTTGCAGGTATCATAAAAAGAAATGTGAACTCTTGAGGGCATCTGGGAAGTGACTAGCTTGAAAGGTGAATTGGGCATAGGAGGAAGCATTTATAATTTTAAGGGAATAGCAAAGAAAACTGAGAAGGAGTTAAGGAATTAAGAGGAAACCAGGAAGAGATTGTTAGGACAGAGGGTTAATTTTCTACAGCTCCTGACAGATCAGATATGACAAAGATAATTATAAGGGGGAAAAAAATCACTTACTTTTGAGCAAATATTTTAAAAACATTCTTATCTTTGCGCTCCTCATTTTGTTTTAAATCCCTGTTTCTTTGGGGAAAGGGGGTGTTGAAAGGAAACAATAGAAACAAGAATACTTATACTTTATAATTTCTCAGTCTTTTTGGTACAACCTTTTGTGAGTCTGCCCTTTCAGCTCTTTTTCCCAAGGTGGTGCCTAAATGGGAGGAGAATACGAGGTCCCATAGCAAACAATGGAATGGTTTCTGTTTTCTGTCCTTCGTTTATCCATTCGATAAATCCTTACTGAGTACTTATTATATGTCAAGCCCAGTTCAAGGTCTTAGGGACCCTGCATAGTACATAAACAGGCAAAAATCCCTCCCCTTATGGACATGGTTGGCCTGGTCTGCTCCCTGCTGGCCTGTGTCCTCTGTAATTGCATTAAGCCTGCTTACTTTTTGTTGTTTGGAGTTTTCAGTGCATTTCTGTCTGCTCTTGTGGGCACAAGGACACAAAGAGACTTTTCTACACTATTTACAGGCTGTCTCAGGTAACCCTGCTCTGGCTGCCCTGTCTGCTGATCCCCCTTTTGCCCTACCCCCCACCTGCTAGAAACCCAGAATCAGGCAATGTTTATCTCTCAACATTATTGTCTCACTTTTAAGTCCTTCTGGGATGAGGTCAAGACTACGTTCTCTTTGCAGGAACCCTGGGAGGCTAATGGTAATGGTGCAAAGTCTCTGTGATTGAGATGGTTGTATCATTGTATGCTTCTTTGACATTGACATTGCAATGACAACTTAAAAAACATTGGTCTAAGAGGTAGTAGAGAATGTGGTACCTAAGAGAACAGAAAGATTCAATTTGGGTATCTGGGCTTTTAAGTCAGGTCTTTCTATCCTCTTCTATAAATAATTTATTTCCTTCAGCCCTTAATATATGCTCATTAATTCTGTCATATTATAGAATTGCATTTTATACTTTAACTGTGCGTGTTGTCATATATGTGGATTTTGCAGGTATGCCATGTATGCTTATGCATATGTGTAAAGGATTACACATATTTCCTCCTGCCCTTTATTTGAAGTGCATTTATCTTCTTTCACAAAATAGACTAGGCAGCTGCTCTCAACCTGTGGGGACGTCCTGACCCCTTTGTAACAATGAAAGTACCTCATGGCATTAAGAAGGTTGAGAACACTGGGAGCATTTGAAGGAGGTGAGAAGGGAGAGAGAGAGTTATAGCTGTATCTTGTTCTTTCTTTTTTGTACTTAACCCATTTATGCTTCATGTTCCTTTATTGGAATGGTAGTGGTGTGGGAGTTGTTTATATCCTACTGCTCAAGGTCATTGCCCACGTCTGATTTTTCACATATGTCTGCCTCCCGAGGGTACATGTTATCATGTGGTGCACAGAGTTAGTCACTGCTGCAGATACTGGTGTGCTGGGAGCTTGTCAAAAAGTCATACAAGAAATGCAAAGATTTCAACCTCCAGCATTAATGGGATAATATGGATAATTATATACTCTTTGCCAGGAATTTTGCCATGGGATTTTTGTGGATTATATTTAATTATCACCACAATCCTGTGACGTAGCTACTCTTTTTATCCCAACTTTACAGCTGAGACTGAAGCCCCAGATAGGGACATGACTTGTGCAAGACCAGTGCTTGAGAATGGCAAGCACGGATGTAACCGAAACGTAATCTGGAGATCCTTCATGATGAAGATTGAGTTCTACTGTGTCTTTTATGTTCTGCACTTCTATTCATCATTATAGACTCTCATTTTGGTAGACATTATCAAGATATAAAAGAAATTAAAACCATACTCCAGAAATTGAGACTGAGATATGACATATGTAAATGA
Organism: Arctocebus calabarensis; assembly: GCA_963573935.1. Classification (NCBI taxonomy): domain Eukaryota; kingdom Metazoa; phylum Chordata; class Mammalia; order Primates; family Lorisidae; genus Arctocebus; species Arctocebus calabarensis. The sequence goes on from CAUYON010202051.1 coordinate 8,129, forward strand.
TGTAATAATACATGACTGTTAAACAGTTTGTTTATCAAGACATTACCATAACTGGAGAAACAGATTTTGGGAGAAAGGTAGAAACCTGGACCCACAATCAGATGAACGGTTTTACAACTGCTGATAGGTTGGGGATTTATTTGCCATGATCTTTAGAAATGGAAATTCAGACCAAAAAAATGATACATTTGGGATTTGGTATTTCTATTTTTTATCATCAGAAAATGTGCAGGGGTTTGGCTTACATTACCTTAGCAACACCTGTTAGCTTAGAGTCACTTATAGGGACTGTGTCCTGTGAGAAACACTTGTCATAGGCCAGATGAAGAATAGAAGAAGGAGGAATAGTTGTCTCCTTGGGATCACTAGGACAGAGCTGGCCAGTCTCAGCTAACTGGTGCAGTGGAAAAAGTGCCCCTGACCTGCCTCTTCAGAGCTTTTCCTTTCTTTGGAGTCACTGTTTCTCTTTTCCTCTAAGATAAATATTGCCCTCAAGTTTTTCTCCATGCTCTGTCACAATTTTGTTTTAAGTACCTAGGGCTGAGTGTGTCTACACAAATAAAACTATAAAAGTCTACTAAGACATATAAAGATTTAAGTAATGTGATACACTTTGTTTCTGAAGAGGAATTCCTACTATTTGCGAATTTTTCAGTCTCTCCAAATTAATATAGAATTAACATACAATCCTATCAAAACCACAATGGGATACTCTGGGGAAATAGAAGAAACATTTAAAGTTCATTGGGAAGATTAAGGGTCTTTCAGAAGATTTCTAAGAATTAAAATATAAATTGGAAAAATCACAAAGGAGCAGTATCTAAAGTTTATAATGTAGAAATTAAAAATAGCATGCTTATATAAATACAGTTAACTCTTGAACAACATGGGTTTGAGCTGCATGGGTCCACTTATGTGCAAATATTTTTGAAAAAATACAGTCAGCCATTTGTATGGGTTCTATGGTTCTATGGGTTTTCTATGGGTTCTTCAACCAAACACAGATGAAAAATACAGTATTCACAGGATGCAAAATCCAGGAATTAGAGGGTTGAATTTTCATATCCGAGGGTTCTGCAAGGCCCAATGTGGGACTTGAGTATGGATTTTTGTATATGGTGGGGTCCTGAAAACAAACCCCTTCAGATACCAAAGGACAATAGTACTTTCATTAAAAGTGCCACTCAAAAATAAATTGGACAAGATATATGTGGCAATTGTCACCAAGAATTAATAAACCTATTGAAGTCCTCATTCTAATAAATCTTAAAAATGCTAAGATTGAAAAATATAAAACAACATTAGCAACAAATTCTAAGAAGAAAAAAGCACACATGCCAAATTCTAAAAAAATATACACTTACCAATGACATTTTTCTTATAAAATTAGTAAAGTATACAGCATTATGTTACTTGAGAGAAAATATGGATTAAAATGGACTCAACTCTTAACTTTTGATGGGTTAATACAACTTAGAGCAATCTTTCAAGAAAATAATTGGTAGTGTATTTCAGCGGCCTTTCAAAATCATTATTATTTGACCTAATAGTTCTTCTTCTATGACTCTCTTCTAAGAAAAACAAATCAGGAATGTTAACAGAAACTAATGCCTGTGAAGTGTGGCTACATTTCTCATGACAAAGATGGAAATAACTAAATTGTGGGAAAATAGGAAGGTGGTTAAATATATTGTGGTAATTCTCTATACCATGCTGTTGTGAAGACATTAAATTGATGCTGTCAAAGAATAATGCCCTAGAATAACTTTCATGATCTGATGTTTAAAATACAAATAAGATGCAGTATTATGCATTTAATTGACCTATGTGTGACTTATATAAAACCATATATATAAGAAAACATAGAACACCTGCATTAAAAAATCTGAAAGGAACTACATTAAATATTAAGAGGAACATCTCCAAGTAGTGTGATTAGATGCTTTTAATTTTTATTTTCCATAATGTATTTCTGGTTTTGCATATTTTTTAAAATGTTAATGTGTATATTTATAATCAGAAATGGTTTGTTTTAATATATTTTGTTAGGAAAAGTAATATACTGATATCTGAACAGATAATTATAGAAAAAGATTATCCCTTCATTTAAGGCTTCATCTAAAATTCCAGACCTTAGACAGCAGGTTTAGGAAATTAGTTTGTCATCTAAAGAGACTCCTTAATGTTCCCAGAATCACACTACATGGCCATTGATAGTACTGCCAACGTAAGTGTCAAAGTCAGGTCAGCATATGGATACAGAAGTCTCCCTTATGGGAAATGTGGGAAAACACAGTTCACCAGTACATACAGAGATTGCCCAGGTTCCTTGAATGTTGTGGCAGTTTTAGAATATAGTAATGATATAGTAGAAGAGACTCAAACTGAGCAAATCTCAGTTTACTTACTTTTGTCAGTTTGAGAATTTTGGAAAAGAATGACATGAGGAAAGAGAAGGAAGAGTGGAAGGTTGAAAAAGAAAATTCCATCTCCGAATATAGTGTTGTTGAAGATGCCATAGAAGAATCAGAATGGCTGGAGAATTTTTTATTGTATATCTGAAGCACACCAGCTCTGTTTTACCAGTCTTCTGCCATCATATCATCTGGGTTACATTACAAGGACACTCTATTCCATGTAAAGCATAAGTCTCTGGTTATTTTAATGCAGGGATGATGAGTAAGATTACTATTTTTAATTATCATAGTGGTGAGTGTTCTCTGAAAGCCTTGATATAGCTAGAGCCTCGGCCATGATTTACCAAGACGTCTTTGGAGTCTACTTTCAAATCTTGCCATCATGGGCCCTTTGAGGACCCTGACTTTTTGTGATTTGGATCAGGTTATCCTATCAGGTATCTGTCTGACATCGTGGGAGTGTGAGGGCATCTGTTGATGGCAAGGAGAAGACCATGGAGTCATATTCTCTGATAATGTTTATTCCACATCTGTGATTTGTGCCCTACAAGGCTCTTGGGTCTTAAACCACATGTGCTATATTTGCATTAATGGGAACTTGAGAAGGAGAGGCCATAACACCATTAAAATGTTTAGCTTTTGCTCTCATCACGCAGACACATGCTAATAACTACTCCCAGACCTTGTCATGGTGCTGCAGGATGCAACGTGGAGTGCGTTCATTGTTTCGATACAAGGGACTTAAAAACAAATAGCTGCCATCTCTTGTCTCTGATAGTTTGCCAGGCTTTTAACATCTTTGGTTTTTCCCTCTTCAGATCATGGTGAGGTATCTCAAATGTATTCCAAACAGCACATTACCCCAATTCTTTGTTTCTTCTTTTATAAAGAAACTCTTGCTTTAAGGTATATTTAGAAAACCCAGGGTCTAAGCCAAATTCCAAAGAACCACATCCTAATTCTACTTTTAAGCGGCAGGAAACGACTGAGTGCAGAATCGCCCCCACAGGCTTATTGATCACCCAGGCCTAATAGTCAAAAGTGAAAAATATTCTGGAAGATTTCCATCCAATTCTTAAACTGTATGTGAAGACATTCTGAAGCATTTTATAAAAGATAGGAGGGAAGGGAAGGGGAGAATATGACGAAAGGACGGAAGGAATGAGGAAAGGAAATGGAGAAAGGAAGAGGGACAGGGGAGCGGGGCTTGCAGACGGCCTCTTGCAGGGCTCCCTAGGCCACTGGTTTTCAAATTGCATTTAAGACTCTTAAGGAGGTCTGAAAATCAATTTAGTGAGTTTGAACCACAAATTATGAAATGAATTAAAGAAAGAATAGACCAGAATAGAAAGCATCAGATTATAACATTTCATGAAACTTTCAATCATGTGATGAATGTACTGTATATATATGTACACACACAAAAAAACACACACACTCCTCCCCTCACACACATAGTATTTTTTTTTCAAATTAATATATGGGGGTATAAATTTTTAGATTACATTGTTCTCAATTCTGAGATAAAGTTCAAGTTGTAGTTGAGCCCTTCACCCAGGGAGGTACTGAACACCCTCACATTATGCACATTATGTGACATCCCACCAATTGCCCATCTTCCTCCTGCCAATTACTCTCCCTGTCCTGCCTCCCCATCCTTCCTCTGCGCTCCCCCTTGCTAGACTATATTTGTGTGTTATCTTTTGTGTGGGCATATTTAAATAAATAAACCATATTTATATATTGGTTTCATATTAGTATTGAGCACATTGGATATTTCGTTTTCCAGTCTTGTGATACTTTACCAAGAAGAATGTGTTTCCACTCCATCCAGGTAAACATAAAAGATGTAAAGTCTCCATCTTTTCTTCTGAATAGTACTCCATGGCACACAAAGTATTTAAATAGAATATTTTATGTATATCAAATAATAGATAAATGAATGGATGAATATATAGTTAAAAAATAAGATGATAGATGTGTGCATTTGAGAGAAAAAGAGAGAGAAAGGACAGTAGAGGTAGCGGTTGGCAATGCAAATGCATTTCTTACCATAAATCATGGGCACAAAACTTGAAAAGCCATCTCAGATTATACCTGGGAAGCAGTGGCTTCTTTAACTTTGGAATAAATTCTTCCCTTAGAGCCTCCTCCATCTGCTTTCAGGTAAATCCACAAGATACATAAACCCTAATCTAATTAAACCTGACACTTTTAAAGAAAACAATGTGGATGAAACTTAGTAAAATGTGGATTCAGTGCTGTGAGCTATTCACTAAGGATAGCAGATTACAAACCCAGGACTGGTTCTCAGGGTGGAAAAATACTCACCTTCACATCTTGCTCCTCAGGCTCCTACAGACTGATAAATGGCATGATAGTTCATAGTGAGCCTCAGAAATTGGGGGGGTATCTCACTTTGCTGATGATTTTTTACACATCACTTATTTATGGATTGGGATTTTTCGCTTGAGATCAAGAATAATCCAGTTAATAATAGAGGTAGAAGCATCTTGATGAAGGTGGCAAAAAAACTGCAGTTAGGAAAATTGGTATGGAAAAGTTTGAGTTGATGATTCTGAAAGGAAGCACATCTTCTGAACAAACACAGTAAAAAGGTAATAAGATAAAAGAAAGAAGTCCAGGCTGTTGGAATCAGGGTGTAAGTTCCAACCAGAAATAATGAGGATATTTTATTACGCCAATTGGATGGTCTCTGAATACACTGACATGACATTTTTTCAGATACTCTTAAAACTGGGCCTTCTTGAATGCAAGTACTATATGTATTATTTTTGACTAAGTGCGTAACAATTTAAATGAGTGAGGCAGATGGAAGGTGGATTTAAAGAACTAGGGAAGGGCGTAGAGTAGGGATCAGGAAAATGCTCAGCAGACCCCAGTTCCTAAAAGTTGTGACAAAAGGAACTCTACCAGCTTAGAGGGTCAGGTACATTTGATAAGCCACCAGAGCAGGAGATCTCAAACTAAGAAACAAGAAAAAGAACACTGGTGAAGACAGAGTATACTGATGACCAACTGCATTCCCAACTCTCAGGGCCTGAGACCATGGCAAAGTCACCATCAGGGGAGTTAAAGGTCTTAATTCAAATACCAAACAGCTGAAAAGTCTGGGATCTGAAACTGAGGCAGTGGAGCAAGCTGCCTGAGCTGTGTGGAAGAAAGGACAAAAAGTCCAGGAACCAGGAAGAGCCTTAGAAAGCCCAGGGACCCCAGATGAGCATTCTTCATCAGAGAGAAGTGGTGTATCATCTTTTCAGGTAGACACCTTGGCACAACCTGAGCAGACAGTGCCGTGTTGAGAGTTAGGGAAGCTGCGATACCAATCCAGCTGTGAGAGGATGTCCCACCACACACATACACTGTGAATGGCTCCGCTCAGGGATTATCACTGCTTGCCTCTTGCCTAACTTACCAAATAAAATTTATGTCTTCTAAATTTCAAAGCCTTTGTTATGTGGATGCCACAACTCTATGGTATTAACCTAAGCCAACTGAGCTATCATTGTTCTGTACTTTACTAAGAGCTTGTGGTATTTCAGGTATTATACCAAGTGCAGGGGACACATGGTTTTGTGGTCTGGGACCTTAAGGTACTGTGAAGGCAAGACCCTGGATACACGCAATAGTGAGATACACATCACTATGGCACAAGTGTGCACCACTGGAGAAACACCTCTTTTCTGACCTCTAGAGATTACAAAAGCCTTTCCTGAATATACGATGTCTGTGTAGTTGAATGAAGAGGAGAAGTTTGCGAAATTCAGGTAATAAGGAATCAGTCAGTAAATCAAATAATTTAACAATAATGTTTCTAAGTTGTTACTATGTGGCAGGTACTTTGCTAAATTCTCCTGGATTGTGTTATATTTCATATAGCCCTTCTAATGGTCCTATGAGGTATATATTATTATTTTTCTCAAGATTATAGATAAAAATGTTGAAACAAAGATTTGAAATAACTTGCTCAAAGTTATATAGTTAACAAGTAGAAGAATTGAAAAGATGAGAGACAGAGAGACAATTATGAAGTGTTTGATGATATATATTAAAGAATTTGCATTTTACCCTTAGGATAAAATGAATCCATTCAGTGACTTTGCCATAGCATGTGACAGAATGGGTTTGGGTAGATTATCTTTCTACAGTCTATACCAACAGGACTCAGCACACAGCAACTTTCAAATCATCTGCAGAGCTCACTAAACAAACTGATTATTAGGTCCTACTCTAGAGTCTGATTGTTTAGGTCCCAGTGAGCATGAGAATCAGGTTTATAAAGATCTCTAAGGAAATGCCAGCCAAATTAGGAATTCTCTAATGAGCGAATGTAGGGAATGGAGCAGACCAGAAGTAATGGTGGCCTGAATGTGACAGATACCAAGAGAGATGTTTGAACTGGAGAGACAAATTATGAATTTATTGATTTATAAATCTGATCTTAAAAATAAACAGGAATGCTAATATTCCAGGATGTGTCTTTAAGCGCGAAGAATCCTGCTTTACAAGAGTAGGGGATGAGCGCCAACGAGCAAAGAGAATTCGGGAGCAGCTCCTTAATGTCCTCTTCTGAATCTTCCTCTGAATCTTTGTACAAGCTATTCCTGTCACCTGTTTTATCTTCCTCCTCCTTTTCTTCTCCTAAATCTAATCTGTCCTTCTAAGATCCTTCTACAGCTTTCTTCGCTGAGTATTCCAGTATACCCTCAAAGAGATTGGTTTGGTCCATGAAAACAATTATATTTTCCACCTTGAATTATGATTTAGTTGTTCATTGTAATTGTTTTCTCATATGACACTAAATTATAAGCCTCTTAAGAGCAAAGATCACTGCCAATTTTTCCTGATATACCTCACAGTTCCTAGAATTGAACCCATAGGAGATAGTCACTAGGCTGTTAAAGATCAATGGTTGCTGAATGACAAACATCCCAGCATTGTATGTGATGACTAGTGATCCTTATGTACCAATATATACAAAATAATCCTGGTTTATACTTAAGGTCCTGATGTAATTCTTAATAGTGTCTTTTTCTGCCTTTCTTACCGCTTATATAGTAAATTATATAATCACCCTATTGACAGTGCAACCAATACTTTTTTTTTAAGCTTAGGATTTTTAGGTGGCACTATTTCCAACACCAATGTAATTTTGTTTTGAGGAGTAAAGTTTGCTAAGGAGTTGTTGTACACATTCAGCATGGAGTGATATGTCATTCCAGATGTCTCCATCATTAGGTGGGTAGCCTGTTGCTCAAATGACAGATGCCATTGTCTATTATATGATCACTAGCATTTTGCTTTTTAAAATACCATTAAATTATATCTCCCTCTGACTACATGTAATATGCTAGATATACAGGGTGGCCATAAAATTACATGTGCAATTAAAATGGCACATGAACTTTATGACTACACTATATAATTTGCCTTTCTATATGTAGTATATTATATATACACATATGTGAGTTATATATATGAATCACTAATCCTAATCTTAGAAATGTCAGATACTTTTTCACATTTGTTTTAAAGATAGCTGTTTTGAATAGTTATAGATATTCTCCAATAGGCAGAATTATAATTTTTGTGCATTTTCATGAAAAATATTTTAACACTTTTAATTTACTTAAGCCTATAATTAATAGCAAAAGCTAAATTTCTCCTCATTCTGAACTTCCTAATTTCACAGATCCTAAATAAATGATGATGCTATTTCATAGAGAACAAAATCTAGATCATAAAACTCTTGCATCAACATAATTTCAAAATTATCAAAAACCAAGGCCAGGACCAGGGGGGCTGAGGTAGGAAGATCACTTGAGCTCAGGAATTTGAGACCAGCCTAAGCAAGAGCCAGACCCTGTCTCTACCAAAACCAGAAAACTAGCCAGTCATTGTGGCAAGCTCCTATAGTCCCAGCTACTCAGAGGACTAAGGCAGGAAGATTGCGTGAACCCAGGAGTCTGAGGTTGTTGTGCACGAGGCGACACCACAGCACTCTAGCCTGAGCAACAGAATGACTCTATCTCAAAACAAAACAAAACTAAAAAAATACCAGAAACCCAAAGCATGCTTTTACTATATTCTTACCTTTACTTTTTGAATTATGTACTTTGGATTCCATACAATAAAAAGAGATCACTATTTAATCCCCAAATTACCACCTAATATTTGTTCCTTTTCCCAGACAGATAGCTATATAGTAGGGGGAAAAAACTAGGTAGCATCTTTCTTATGATTTATGTACTCTGCAAGTGTATGAATGCAGATGCATTCCCAGTTCCCTGATTTCCCAAGACAAAGTTTCATTAACCCTGTGGGAATGGTTCTTGTGTGCTGTGGGTCATCAGTGTTTACTAGTACCGTACAGAGGTGTTCCGTTTATGTCTGAGAAATTAGTTATAAATCACAATCATGCTTCGGATCATAAATACTCATTTATCTTTAGAATATATCACCAACTGAGTCATTTTGATATAAACAATACACCTTTTAAATATAATAATGATAATAGAGGCTGTGAATCTACAGATTTGCACGAGTGCTCCCTTTTCAATAACTGAAATTATTTAAATCACAGAAGCTTTAAATCTTATGGGCAGTGGCAGACAGACGTGTCAATAGAGGGGACCTACGGAAGTTGTGACTATATTCTGCGTTCATGAGTAATGAGTAAGACAGATTCACTGCCGTCTGGAAGGGAATTCCGATGCATTTTCCACATCGGTAGGTTGGTATGTTCTGGCTTTGCTGTGACCAGCAGCCCAGAGGTGAATGGCTCAGAGGGAATCTTGGGCTCCTTCTCTCCCTTCAGCTCTGTCATCACATAGAAAGGGCTAGATGGGAAAGTGTTGGAAACAGTACCAGGCGAGCATGCATCTGCAGACTTCCTTCTTCAGTCAGACTGACTGAATTCTCTCAGTTGCCTGAGACTGATAAAGAGACCGACTTTGGGTAGGAGTCCCAGGATTGTGAAGGCTCTATGTTGTAGTGGGATTGCCATTCCTTACTTTTTGGCATCCTTGGCTGTAAACTGTCTTGTTTGGCAATAATTTTACTTGAAAATTAAAGCACAGATTTTAATATGTCTCTTCTGTTCCCTGAATGTAAAAAATATAAAATACACCTACATTCACTTCTAAGTGGCAGTATTGTAATTCAGCAGCTTTCTGTTTTTCACTGAAACCTGGAGTTGAATTGTATTGAGCCGGAAGGCATTCAAGCTGCTGGGTTTCACTTAGCTATATTTCTCTATAAGCATCTAATTGTTTCAAAAAGTGATGCACCGTATGCAAAAACCTGAATCTAATGCAAATAAGTCTGCACAGCGCTAAAGCTAACAGGTGTTCTCATTAATGTAAGTAGACATGGAACAATTCTTGAATGTTTTATAAACACTCATAATCATGGCCAAATATGTTACTATAGCATAGAGATACTTACATATTGTAACATCTTTTATTCTTGTTGTGCAATCTCAGCACTTAATAGGCGACATGTGTGAGTAATAAACTAGTGACAACAATACCTGTTTCTACTTAAGTCACCATATCTTAAAATTAGCTAATACTTCTAAATAAAATTATTCACAGCATAGCTGCTGCTGCCTCCTCCCATAGTCTGCTCATTTATTAATATTAACAGTGCTTTAGTAAAATTAATGGCTGCATTGTTGATGAAGCAGCAGTAAGCATCTTTGTGTCATAAGGATTAACTCATAACAACCTTGATCTCGAGTCCAGTTTCCCATACTGTCTACTCCAGTTGGAACGATGCATACATAGGGTGAGATTCTTGGATATTCTAATATAGGTTATCCCTGAAAAACACTTGGGAGGATTTGAAATATATAATTAAGAAATTTTTTTATTCTAATGATACGCATGGAAATACAGATTACTTTTGCACATCCTGGGCCCTTCAAATTGAATCCTGTTGTCTGAAGTCTAGGACTTGCTGACTGATGGGAAAGTACTGACTTCAGACTTCAAAATAGTTTGCCTCCTCTGCTCTGAAAAAATGTCATCAGAAGATGTTTACTTAGATTACCTAAAATACAATTGTGTTGCAGCTTTCAAAATTGTATTACAATGGAGCATGAGTTAAATATATTATGACACATCACACAATGGAATATTATGCATCCACCGAAATGAATAAAGTAGTTGAGATTTACTTTTTTTTTTTTTAGAGTTCCTTAAGTGTCAGTCATTCAGCAATGCACATAGACAATTGCCATTGACCGCAAGGTGGTTACAGCTTAATGGGGGGGAAACTGGTCTACATGGCATTGCCATGTAAAAGTCTGTCCTATGTCAGGGGAGAAGCAGAATATCATGAGGGTGCTTGGAGGGGACATCTGTTTCAGAAGAGCGTTTATGGAAAAGGTAATGTCTCAATTGAGTTGATTGATATGACAAGGAAGTCGGAGGGGCCAGGGAAACAGGAACAACTGACTTGAAGGAAAGAAGTAGGACTCAGTATGGGGCAGCTGAGGAACAAAAAGAATTTTCAGTATGGATTGTAGAGCTGGAGAGGAAAGTGCAGAGCAGGGAAACCAGACTGGGTCTGCGCCAGAGCACACGGGGCCTGGCAGGCCACATTAACGCATTTGCATTGTACAGAAACAGCTGTGGGAATCACGGGGTGATATCAAGCAGAGGAATGGCATGTTCAGATCCAAGCTTCGGAGAGAGCATTTTGGCTCAGACTATGGACTGGAAGGAGTGATATGGGTGAGATGGTGGAAAGAGCAAAGGACACTGTAACTGAGTCCTCATGGGAGAAATTGTACTGTAGACAGTCAAATGCACAAAGAAGTTTCATTACAGTATACATGATATTTTCACTAAAATGTAAACACATATTTGATGTTTACTTATAGGTAAAATGTATGGACCAAGAGATAACAACAATTCAGTATATCTTGGGGAAAGAGATTTTGTGTTTTTGTTCCACTTTTGAATTTGTTACAACATTTTAAATTGAGCATCACTTAAATAATAATAGTAATAATAAAATCATACCATTTGAAAATGGTGGGGGCAGCAGCTTCCCAAGTGTCATGTGACTAGATAAGAAATTGGGCACAGTGAATTTAGCTTATGCTACAAGCTAATCGATCTGTGGTTGGCAGGGAGTGACGGGTGGTGACAGGTCTCAGAGTAGTTCATTTATCTAGAGACAGCTACTCCCCACAAGTTTAAAAATTAACATTAAGAGCAATAAAACTCAAAGCCGGTATCTTTATTTACCAACTGCTTCAATTAGTCACTTTTTTAGTCTTTTTTCATATGAGCACCACAGGCAAAAGTTTTGGTGTAGCTGACTGCAAAACTGTGGAAACTGCTAAACTATCTACTAATTACTTGGATAGTATTCTTTCATGAATATTGAGAAGACTGTTTCTCAGTACTTAAAATATTTCAGCACAGATAAAAGAATGAACATGAGTTTTTGTTTGCTTGTCTGTTTGAAACAATTCTGAATGAATTTTATATTTTGTCGATAAACAGAAAGGCAGAATGGGCAAATGATATGGGGTGTGTGAGTGTTCATGGAGGGTCAATTTTATTATGCAGAACAAATCTTTGCTGTAAGAATGCATCGACCAAATTATTTGGTTGTCCAAGATACAGCTTGATTTCAATTAAAAAGCATTGTTTCTTGAAATGATGACCTTAAACTTTGGATTTCAGAATGCGTTTGAGGTCTGTCATGTACATAACTCAACATTTGTTTACTTTCCATTAAATAAGAAATTGCTTACATGGGCAGGTTATTTTGATCTGATGACACCACTGAGGGTTCCAATAAATGTACATGCAAATCAATCATCTCTAAACACATTGAAGAAATATCCAATAAACTTCTGGAAACTAATGAATGTACATTTGTTAACACGGGGAGTTGTGGAAATGCAAGATCCATTGGTGACCTGGCTTATTTAGTAGCATGTAGATTTAGGAACATTTCACAGAGTCAGAAAAAAAAGGGTGATTATAACATAAGGTTCAACATCTTTAGATATGTAGAACATTTTCCGTTGCTTAAAACAAATATTCCCCAAGAAAGTATAAAACATTTTTCTGACTTGCAAAGTTTTTGCAGTCTATCATTTAAATTACTTAAATAAAGGGAGCTTTACTGCTCCCTAAAGCTGAGAATATAACACCCTCCATGCATATTAGCTTGATCTTCTTGACAGACCAGAAAAGTGTTTGTGTGTGCCAATTAAAACAAAAATGGGTCCCTGGTGGCTTGTTCCTCACACAACTTCTGAAGACTGCTATCATTGTTTGCTAGGGTAACTCTGGATAAGGCTGCTATCCAAAGTAAACAAACTTTTCAAAACTTTCATGACAGATGGGGATTATAAATGCATTTTAATAAGCGAGTGCCAAAACAACTTTTTTTTTGTAATCAGCATATATTTACTTAACATCTAGCAACATTGGGAACACAAGGCAGATACTTTCTCACAAAATGCTTTAACAAGTAACATTTTTAGAAAGACAAATTGAAGACCTTTTACTTCTAACTGATATTTTACCCTTAGTTTTATGCTAACTTTGCCCGACATATTAAGAAAAATGTTAGGAGTTACTCAAACCAGACTGTAGTTTGAGATAGACACTGAGCCTGATCATGCAAAAATACCTTTGAGACCAAGTAAGTGAACTCCTAGTATACTCATGACAACTTTCATTTGATCACTCATGTCCTATGTAGAGTGCGAGGCAAGATGAAAAAAATGTGAATCTGTGTGATTTTTTTTTAAGGACTATTGCTTCAGTTTTAGGCCTTGATATTTCACTATGATGTAGATAACATATATATTTATGTTTTATGCTCTGAGTATTCAATAAAGATTTGGACAAAATTAATATCACAAATAATTCATATTTATTTCACATTAATTTAGTGTATTTTGGAAAACTTTTATTTCTACTTAATTTAATTTGATAATTCAAATATAATGATTTCCTCATTAAGTCTAAAGTATCTCTAAATATTATAGTAATTTCCATTCCTCTTAGCCACTTATTTCTAGAAATACTGTAGCCATTTAATTTGACAAATTTCAGGGTTCTTTGGATGTTTGGCTTATTTTATTACATATTTCCTACATACAATTTCAACTTCATTAAGATGGAATACCTCCTCCTTAAGTTCTTAGTCAAAGACTGATTCTAAGCAAAATATAAATGATATTTGTTCAAATGCAGGGTTGTTTTACTCCTTGTTAGTACTTTAAAGAGCTCTTTTGTATGCACCAATTCTGTCTTAGACATACAGTATTTTTTTATAGCCAGGGAATGATTGTTTTTGAAAAGAAAAAATAAAGATTTTTCCATGATCTTTTAAAATTGGGCTATATGTAGCTTAACTGTAGGAAACCAGGCAACTTTTTCTAATGTCACTATTCCCAATTTTACAACTGAAATCGAATCATCATGGCCCTGTCCTGTTCTTCACATGCACCGTCCTTCACTGTATACGTTTGTTTGCTGAGAACTAGTGAACTGGAAATCAAGATCTTTGTAATCTCTTAATTCTATCATTTAAAATGATGCCAATTTGATAGAATGGCATTCTCATTTTCCTCATTTGCTTCATTTTCTTCATTTGCAAAATTACTTTATGATAGTGGAGGGAAGCTGCATTTGGAGAATGTTTATTATGTGCTTTGAGATCATTAAAGCTGATATCACTTTGCATACCAAGTGGTAGTATTCATATCCTTAATATAGTAAAGTTTCAATACAATCAACCTTTAAAGAATAACATATCATGACCAGCAGTTTGTGCATAATTCCATGACATAAATGTGCCTGCAGTAATTCCTCCCTCCTCTGAAATCTTGACATGAGTATTGTCGGTGCCGCTCATGCTGGGATTTAGTATAAGCCATTTTCTATTGTTATTTATCTTTAACATTAATTGTTAATAGCATATGTGCTATTTATCCAAGCAGATTGTGAGTTCTTGAGTGTAGGGGCTATATATCCCTGGCTTCCAGCAATATTCTTTGTACTTAATGGATGCTTAATCAGTTATTATTAATGATTAGGAAAGGTGCTCTGTCATGAACTCGTCCCCTCTAGTCTTCTGAACATGGAATTATTTGTGGGATTTATTCTGCATTTGGAAGGGTGGTGTTAGCAAAGAGAGGGAGCATGTAATTCATCTCTTACATCTTTGGTAATCTCCCCATGTACATTTGAAGTCAACTGGAAGAGAAAGAAACTGATAAAGTTTAAATATCAAATATGTTTTGCTGTCAAGATATCTATCAATAGCATAAAATTATCCACTGATCACTTTCATATTTGTTTATATATTATTTATAAAACACTGGTAATAACTAAATTAAAATGTATACAATGTTTATTCTGTGTAGCTCTGAATAGTTTTAATTTGATTCTTTAATTTTCTCATGCTCCATGCCCAATTCTTATCATTTTTATAGTCGGGCAAAAAATGAAGTTTTGAAAATGTTTTATTTATTCCAGACACAAAAGTATGGAAATTTTAATAGCATATATTTCATTATACATATTGATTTCTCATATTAAATTAAAATCTAACATTGTAAAATATTACTGCAAATATGAGTATTGACAAGGGTAACACTTAGCTAGCAGCATTGAAAAGGACAGTACTTAAATGAACATAAACACTACTCCATAAAAATCTTTTAAGTGTTTTAAATTAATATAATAATACTCCATTTAATTAAAACTTAAAAAATTTCTTCCCTCTTCATCTCTTATCAGTTTGGAGCTTGCATATACCTGACTCCATCTTCACAGTAACATCAGCAAAGACACAAACCGTTCCAAGTCCAAGGGAAACCAATTGTTGAATAGTACCAAAAAGCCTTTAGGAATGAACTTAACCTAAAGTGGCTTGGTGGATGTGCTTCCATAGTTTCCTGGGCATAAATGTGTTACCATCAAGAATTTAGATAGATTCTTACTTAGTGTGAAAACGTTTGAGGCAACATGCCCCGGACAGGTTCTAAAGGATATTTATTATTGACAACACTAATACACTTCCTTAAGACTGCTTTCATGCTCTGATATATCCCTTTAAAATACAACCTGACGGTGATGAGGAATTTCAAGAGACATTTGCCTAGTATGGGTTTCTAAGTAAGGTGGAGACCAGTAGCTCTTATCTAAACCTATCATGTTTTCTGTAAGTTCTTCCTTCATTCTTTCACCCTAGCATCTGTCACGGAGGCAAAACATGATACAGGAACAGTATATTAGTGTGGCTCAATCGCAGATCCTTTTTGTCTGTTATTAGTTCTCCATCACTTTAGATTGTCATCATGAGTTGTTCAATCAAAAGATTTAGTCAAAGCTAACGTTCTTCACTGATGTCTTTTTACCCCAAGAGTGTTGAAAATTCGATTGTTCAAAGTGCAAATATGATTCAGCAAACCACTTATCAGAAATCCTAAAGAGGTAATGTAAAAAAGTGGATTGAGAAACCAGAATTAAATGGGCTTTACCAGTCAAAGATTTTCAAACTACTTCCCTGTGAGTGACTGGACTGGAACAGAACAAAGTCAATTACTGACTGTAATTAAGAAGTGGATGCGTTTAAACTGTAGAGAGCAGTAGCAGACTTCTCCAGACTGCCTTGCCTAGTCACTTGAAAGATTAGTGGGAAGACAGGGGAAGGGATGTGAACTGTAGCTCTCTGATAGTATGTTTTGAATGAATTGCATTCATATAGTTCTCTGATCTAGCTTCCCGACATGAATTCGTAAATCACGGATTACGTATGATTAATGCAGTAATATTGTTGGACAAAAGAACTTTTAAAATACATTTTGCTTTTGGTTGTGTTAGCAGTAAAAGATCCCCTCTGCACAGCATAGCATCCACCGAAAATGCAAATATGCTTCTAAAGTACTTATATTTTATCACTGTTTGAATTTACTAGACTGAAAACTGAACTATATTGGCTCTTTCATAAACCCTTATAACACAGTAAATGTAATTATGTTTGTTCTTGTACTTTTAAAATGTTGTTCCTTTTTATAATTTTAATAACAGTTTATTTATACTGGCAGAGGAATATTTTATTCAATTGTGCATTGTGCTTGGGCTAATTCATTTGTTCTTTGTGTTATATTTACAAATTATGATTTATATAATACATTTCTATCAAAATATTTAAATTTAAGATGAAGGTAGAGGATATTCCTACTTTTCTTGTATTAGTTGGAGTGACTTTATATTTTTAGATGACTATTTCTTAGGCAATTTTTTATCAAGTAAATATTTGGAACTGTATGTGAGTAAAGAACATTGCAATGGTGTTCAGATAATTAGGCCAACATCATTCACCTTTGCTGTCTTTTACTAAATACATAAAACAGAAAACTATTTTGAGCCTTCTTAAATCTTATATGCAGTATTGAGAAAGAGAGTGAGAGAAAGAGAGAGAGAGAGAACGAATGAGAATCATTGGTCACAGTAAGCTGTCAAATTCTAGTGTAGGTAATTAAATCTTATTAATTTCCAATCTTTCACTTGTTATTTCATGCACTTCGGACAGTTCCTTTCCTTACACTAGACACTACATTTGATATTGGAATCCATTTTACTCAAGAGGGCTACTTCACAGTACTAAGTAATGTTGAATGTCTATAGAGATTTTTTGAAAAATAAATGCACATGTGTAATAAAAGATTTCTTAAAAACTCCAAGATGTTGTCATTATATGTTGCCATAAGAATTATTGAAACCTTCTGAATGTGCCCTTTGGGGTAATAATTGTAATAATATTAAAGATAATGATAGAATTACCGAGATGGCCTAACGTATGATTTGTGATTTTCTTGTGTGTGTGTATTTATTTTGATTTATTTATTTTTTTAAGACTACTTTTTTATTTCAAGTAATATGAGGATACGGATGTTTAGGTTACATTGTCCTAAGTTCTAAGGTAAAGTTCAAGTTGTAGTTGAGCCCTTCACCCAGGGTGTGTGCTGAACACCCTCACATTGTGCGGTGAGATCCTGCCATTTGCTTCCCTTCTCCCCCCTCTCCTTCCACTCCTCCCCCCGTAACTATATTCATGTTTTATCTTTTGTGTGTGTATTTAGTTGTTTATATATGGATTTCATATTAATATTGAGTACATTGGATACTTCTTTTTCCATTCTTGAGATACTTTACTAGGAAGAATGTGTTTTAGCCCCAACCAGGTAAACACAAAAGACGTCAAATCTTCATCTTTTGATTTGTGATTTTCTGAACCTGTGCCACATTTCAGCATTCACCTCCTGTTTAGAGCAAGTAAGGCTGATAAGAGGTGACCGGCTCCTGCTTGAATATTTTGAAATGTCAGTCCTCTATACCTCTAAAGCCTTACTTGATGTATAACTTTAGTCAGAAAATGTTTATCTTCCTATTGCAACAAAAAGTCAGAAATACAAAAGGAAAAAAAATCTTCACAGTTCAGATTGATGGTGTAATACAAAAAAGCGTGTCCACACCCACTATAATCAAATTCTTGTCTAAGTAGCCGTTTATGTGTGAAACCAAGAGCACTGCTCTCTTTCTATAGGGTCGTATCATTCTCTCATAAATCTGAGGAGAAAAACAATCTCTGTAAAGAAAAATGTACAGTTACAAGCTAAACATTGCCTACCACTTAGCAGTGCAGAGAATCAGGAACCCGGATGCTCGTCTGATGATAAATACTCTCCAGGAGCGAC
This sequence comes from Arctocebus calabarensis, assembly GCA_963573935.1. Taxonomy (NCBI): domain Eukaryota; kingdom Metazoa; phylum Chordata; class Mammalia; order Primates; family Lorisidae; genus Arctocebus; species Arctocebus calabarensis. The sequence goes on from CAUYON010202051.1 coordinate 26,312, forward strand.
TCAAATATGTAAATGAACTTTTATTTTAATGTACTCCCTTTGTGGGGAAATTGGTCCTTTATTAATATCTTACATATCTTTATGACAGAAAAGTAGAAATTGCCAAATGTGATTCATGTGAATGATCTTTTGGAAGTCTGCATTTGTCTTTTTGGTAAATAATCTGTGTTAGAGCCCTCCATAAAAGGAAATCAAATGTAGAGATACTTTTCAATTTGAAAAAGGCAAACAGGAAAGAGCCCAAGTGCAGAGTGACTCCTGGGCCCCCCATGCGTTTTTCTGTGAGGTCTGCCTGAAGTGCATGCCGCTTTGCAACTTCCTGACTTGTTTCTTCTTAAATTGGAGTAATTCAGCTCTAGCCCTACTCTGAATTAATCGTTCTATTATTAAAATAATGATGTATTTGTTATGACATGAAAAAACAGTTTATAGAGAGCAGTTCAAAATGCTTCTAGTTCCCAGAATGACAATTACTGGAATACTAGAAAATATTTCAGTGTATTAAACTGTGGGTTTTTTTTTAAAGGTTATTTCTTAAAATGTAAGAGAGCTAGCTACCTTACACGGTTTCTTTACCTGTTGATATATTTTTTTTCAGATCACAACAGTATCTGGAAATGAATTCCTTCTCCAGTCAGATATTGACTTCATTATATTGGATTGGTTCCATGCTATCAAAAATGCAATTGACAGATTGGTATGTATTTGTTTGGGCTGTTACTTTTATTAATTAAAATGTAACCATTTAAATCTTATTGTTCTGGCATATAATGCACAGGCATTTAAATAGATCCTATAGACTGGGAGATATTCAGTTCTTTTAAGTTTAAATGGTGTCTACTAAAACCCTTTTCAGCAGATAAGATTTGTGGAGGTAAACATCGTTTTGTCATTTAATTTCTCTCTTTCAAAAACGCAATGCATTCCTTCTCCCCTCCCCCCCAGATAACATGGACATTCATTTACTGGAGACTGTAAAAAGCAAACAAGCACTTAATAACTGCTGAATTTTTACACTTTCAGTTTATACAGTCTGGAAATAAATATAGCCTTGAAAATAGATATCAATACATTTAAGCCGGCTCGGAGCCTGTGGCTCAATGGGCTAAGGCGCCAGCTACGTACACCTGAGCTGGCGGGTTCGAATCCAGCCTGGCCCTGTCAAACAATAATGACAGCTGCAACCAAAAAATGGCCGGGAGTTGTGGCGGATGCCTGTAGTCCCAGCTACTTGGGAGGCAGAGGCAAGAGACTCGCTTGAGCCCAGGAATTGGAGGTTGCTGTGAGCTGTGATGCCACAGCACTCTCTCCAGGGTGACAGCTTGAGACTCTATCTCAAAAAAAAAAAAAAGTACATTTAAGCCCATAGTCTTGAAAATAAATATAAATCTATTTATGACCAGACTATTTATAAGAACAGTAAATAATAACCCTTTGTACTGATTTTTATTTTTCTTCTAGCCAAGTTATATTGTTCTTCTCATGAAAATTACCTATCAAGAACTTCAGAAAATTTTCCGAAAGGGCACATTCAGAGTATGTTTTCTCAAAGAGTCAAATTTCTTAAAACTACTCATTTATACTGTTTTAGGCCAAATATCTAATTTTAGGATGTGAGTGTGTGCAAAATTTTGAGAGAAAATATTCTTGAGAGTTTTTTGTTTGGCATACAAAAGGAAAATACAATGTTTTTTGTGTGATATTGTTGATAATTAATTGTAATCTTTTATTATTTCATTTAAGAACTAAAAGATCAAAAAATGACAAGTTGTCATCTCCCCATCATCAGTATACTTCCTTTATGGGGGTGTATGTGCGCACACATGCAGGGTTTTTGTCTTTAAAAGTGGTGGACTCTGAGACCAGACTGCCTGTATTGGAACACTGGTTCTCTTTTACTGTTTACTTGTGTGGCCTACTTTTCTCTTTTGGCCTCAGTTTCTTCATCTGGAAAATAAGGATGATAATAATAATACCACCTACTTCATAGAATTAATGGCAATGGTTTATTGAGTTAATACATAAAGAGTGCTTAGAATAATTCACAGCATTTAATAAGCACCACATACATACATAAACCATTACTGAATTTAATATTGAGCTTAATATGGGTTAATACTATCCCAAAATAATTATTTCAAACTTCTTCTTAAATCTATCATCAAAATAGTCACAAAACTGTTTAGTGAGTCTTTTCTTCCTCGTAAGATTATTCCTTCTCATTGTTTTTTCAGCCAAAGGATTCAAGTTGTTCTTCAAGAAACCTGGAATTATTCAAAATCCAAAGATCCTCAAGTACTGAATTGCTAAGTCACTATGATAGTGATATAAAGGAACAGAAACCAGAGCACAGAAAATCTTTAAGTGAGTATTTTCTTTGACTTGTTCATTTTATGTCTAAATGCAGCATTTATGAAATATAAATGCATTGAAATGAGATTAAGCCAAAGTCCTTCTACTCATCAAAGATGCGGAGCCACTTCCTGGGGATTCATACATCCTGGAGGGCAATCTGGGGACTTTGCTCCCATAATTGTTGGTAATGCTTTGTAAGAAAATAATTGTTTCCAATTCGTGGTCTCTGCTTACAGCGGACCTCTGAATCTCTGAGTCATAGCCATGGCATTCAGATTGATGATTGATTTTAAGACTGGGAAATGTCAAGCATCCCCAAACCTTGGCGTGCTGGCTGTTTGGCTTCCATATGTTAAAGAATATGAAGCCAAGCGGTTATGCAACTTCTCACACTTTCTGGCCACCACAAAGATTAGAGGAGCACCTTTCAGAGACTGACTAAAAATGTGAGATGTGAATTAGAGATTCTCCAGTGTCACATCTAATTTTAATATTCTAAAAGAATATTTGGGATTCTAATATCTTAGAAGAATATCTGGACTAAAAGGAACTAGTCTCACCACTTACGTATCTTTAGTATCTTTCTTAACCCTTCCCCCAGCCTGCTTTTTCCTCAAAAAGGGGGAGTTATTAAAACATGTTACACATATCTCTGAGTTGGTTTGAGTCTCAACCTCTTGAAAGAACAAGTAGATATCACTGGAATCAGAGAAGACCGATTTCCCAAAGTCTTAAAAATTATGGTGTATTTCTTAGCTACCCCCACCAAATCTTCTGAATTACAATTTTTTTCTTCCGTTTATCTCTAATCAAAGGTCAATATACTTATATCCTAGCTCTTTGAATTTAAAGAGTACTCAGTGAGTTGAAAAGAGCTGGTAATGGACTATATGTACATATACATGTACGTAGCTGTGCATGCCTCAGGATTATGCGTGTTATACGCATATGTGTTCATTATATACGGATATGTTTGCACAGATATGCACACACACAGACATCGATGGCAGGGAAGGGAGTTGAATTATTGATAGTCACAACTCTAGAAATTACACGAGAACTTAGAATAGAAGTAACCTTTCAGAATTATGTTATTACTCAAAGACCCATGCCGTGATTTTCAATGACTGCTTAGATACGTTCTTAGCCAATTGTGCTCAATTGGAGTTGAAGATTATAAATGTTAACTTAATTTAGAAAATGCATGCTATGTTTGTCGTGAGTTAGTGGTGCCATTTAAAAAGACTTTTCCATATGATGGTACAGTTTGGAGTTACTTGATTTCAGAACATTTCCTTAAATTCCTGGTCATATTCCTATTTTGATTCATATGGGTTCAGATATAAGGTAAGATTTCTGAATTAGAATTGAATTCTGATGAATACAATGTGAGTACATATTTGATGTTAATTATGTATGCATTTTGTAGTAGATCTTAAAGCATATGTGAAGAAATAATTAGTAGATCTTGAATCTCAGATATAATTGCTGATTTGGAGGAAATCTTGACATGCTTTTAAAACCTGAAGCTAGGAAAAAATAGAGGTTTGCAAAAAATATATTTGAGGAACATTGAGACTAATGGATTCTGTATCTAGCAGTAGTCACTTTAAATGTTTGGAGATGTGGTTAGGCATGGTGGCTCATACCTGCAATCTTAGAATTGTGGGAGGCCTAGGCCAGAGGTTTGTTTGAGGCCAGGAGTTCAAGATCAGCCTCAGCAGCATAGTCACACCCCTACTGCCATCTGTCTCTACAAAAAAGTAAAAGCATTAGCCAGGTGTGATAGCATCCGCCTATAGTTCCAGCTACTTGGGAGGCAGAGACAGGAGGAGCCCCAGAGTTTGACATTGAAGTAAGCCGTAATGGTGCTACTGCTCTCTATCCCAGGCAATAGAGGGAGACTCTGTCTCAAAAAAAAAACCCAAAAACTTTTAAGACGCTGCTGAAGAAAAAAATATTACAAATAGGATATCTTTTTAGAATTTGCTTTTAATTAGAAAAGACAATTATTTGGCTAATTTGTGCTTAAATCTGGTGCTGCTTAAAGACAATGTAAGAGACACATGTTTTTTTCTGTTTATTTCAAAATGTATAAAATTGTTCAATGACTTAATATTCACCTTTTACTTTGAAGTTACAAAAATGATAACTGGAAAATATTGATCACTTTCTGTATACCAGTGCTTATCTTATATTGACTCATTTAACCCTCCCGGCGACTCTATGAGATAGGTATTACTATTTTACAGATGAAAAACCAAGGCATAGACAATTAAAGTGACTTGTACAAAGACAAAATATGGAAACATGTTTCAAATCCAAGCAATCTGATTTTAGAGACTGTACTTTTAACCATTACACTATAGTGAAGTATACAAGTAAAAAGAAAATTTATGTCAACCTTTCACTTGGATGGAAATGCCTCATTAAAAATAAGATCCACCAAAATCAGTACAGTTAAGACAGAACCCAAAAACTTAATGGCAAAAATGTGAAAACCAGATATTTTCTTTGAACTTTGCTCTCACTATATAATGAAAGAGACGTTTAATCTTTAACACTAGCCATAATTTTAGAAAATGCTTCTTTTCTGTATCTTGGTGAATATGCATAGTTGTAAACCTATTTTAAGGCCAGTATATTTTTTGCAACATAGGACAAGGTTAACATCCATCTCTATGACTTTAAATTATGTTCATTCAATATGCATGTGTTCATGTACATTTTAAAGTCATAACGATTGACCCACCCACACAGTTTCTAATTAGACAATGCACTTGAAAAAGTGATTGGCATATTTTATAGTGGATGCTTTTTAAAATATTGTTTTCAAGTAGGAAATGCGCTGTGCAAATCCCTTTGATCTCAGTCCTAGATTTGAACATGAAAACTTAGGTTCTTAAAACATGCATTCGGTTTTATGTCACCCTCCGCAAATTAAATAATCCTGTGGAATCAGAGTCACAGTATCCACTTCCTTATTAGCAGTCTAAGCACAAACTTTATTGTCAGTTTGCTGCCTTTGGCTTCCTATGCCCTTGATATTCCCACAAGTTTTGTCGCCAAGATTGTAGGCTGATAAAGCCAGATTACTCTTTTTTAAAAAAGCATGCGGACATCATTAGCAGCTAACAGGTGGTCATTTCATTGTCCATTTTGTCTGTATTACATGGGAAAATTTGTTCTCTCAAAAAGTGAATTCAGAAAGTTTTAAAATATGATTCTAACCTGCCAACACTATTAAGTACTAATCAGATATTTTAAGATATCATTTGAGTCTAACAGACACAAAGCCAGAAAATTCAATGTAAGGGCCAAATCACTGTGGGAAATTCAGGACACCAGCCTGGGATGAGATGAGGAGAGCAGCTCTCCAGGGAGAGATGTTATGAAAAGTACAGAGTCAATCAAAGATGGAAGATGTGAACATATTTTTCCGAGGAAGAGAACTGTCTTCCACTGATGGCAAAGAAAGGAAAGGCCCAAGTGTAAAAAATCCTGCATCAGATAACTTTGGTGAGATTTCTTAACTTTTCTGAGCTTTACTTTCCAGACCTATAAAAATGGAACTAATATTGTCCTTACAGGATCGTGTGAGAATTTGAAATTAGATATGCAAATACTTAGCTCACAAAAGGCACTCAACAAGAAGGAGCTCTTATTATTATTCTCTATTTCCCCAAGTAGATGGAACCCAACAAGGCGTGAGCCAGGGGTGGTGTCTGATGGAAGACTGGGCAGGGCATCCATACTGGCCATCCTACTCCATGAGTGTATATGGCATAGGGAAAAGGAGCCAGAATCGGATATAGGAGTCATAGCTGCAAAAGTCTACATCTGAGCAGCTGATCTTTCTCCTGGTGACTCCCCAGGTGAAAATGGCAGCCAGGGCATTCTTGGAAGCAGCTCATCAGAAGATAGTGGAAGGGAGCCAGGAGATACTCTTGATTCTTTCATGCCCAAAAGAACATGTCATTAAGAAGTTCTAACTGGGCTCAGCGCCTGTGGCTCAATGGGCTAAGGCGCCAGCCACATACACCTGAGCTGGCGGGTTCAAATCCAACCCCAGGGCTCGCCAAACAACAATGACGGCTGCAACCAGAAAATGGCCAGGCGTTGTAGCAGGTGCCTGTAGTCCCAGCTACTTGGGAGGCAGAGGCAAGAGACTCGCTTGAGCCCAGGAATCCGAGGTTGCTGTGAGCTGTGATGCCACAGCACTCTACCCAGGGTGACAGCTTGAGGCTCTGTCTCAAAAAAAAAAAAAGAAGTTCTAACTGATGGAAAAGATTCCACATATAGCCACTTCCCTATTTCTTTAAACCAGGGGTGTCCAACTATTTTCTTCTCTATCACAAATTGGAATAATAAGAGTTGCCTTGGGCCAAACATTAAATACAAAAGATGATGAGCAAAAGAAAAAGTCCCCGTATACTTTTTTGCAATATATGACACCAGAGCTAACAAAACAGACCTCTAGCACTCAGCACGTGGCCCATGGGCCGCAGGTTGGATACCCCTGCTTTCGAAAAAGCTCTATTTCATTCAAGAATGCATTCATTATTTTTCATTAACAAATAAAAATAAAGGTATACAACTAAAACTATTGACTTCACTCATCTGTGCTTTTAGTTATTTTTTAAATTTATTTTTGTAGACGGGTTTTATTTCAGTAGTAATATATCCTCTGCTTATCAATTGCTAAACCATAAAATCCATGAATGTAGAAACTTTAGATAACTTTTATATAAAATTGACATTTTTAGTATTATAAATAAGCACCCCCAAACAAACATGAGTTAGAAGTCTATGGTCAAAAGATAAGAGTATCAAAAGGATACTCTTTGTATGTATATGTTTTCCTTTAGCTATCTTTTAAGTTGTCAAAAAAACCCACAAATGTGTTCTGAGTGAAATACTAAAAGGATTTAAGTATGGATTTCCTATTTCCTTATCTTCTTAATGAGATCTATAATAAGGGTGGACGTAATAGTAGGTATATATGTATTTAGATGTGAATTTCCTCGTTCATATCCTTTTAATGATGTGTGTAATAAGGTAAAGGATAAAAATAGGAATGAAAAACTTGAGATATTTATACAATATAGAACATGAAAATGCCATAGATCTCTAACATCATCTTCATTTTAAAAATTTGCTTCTCGTCATGAACTTGTCTAATTAAAACAAGCTTGATTAAAGAAGGTAGTAATTTTGTGTACTAATGTAATGCCGGGAATCCATAACAATGTACATAAGTAGGCTGTGTTCTCAAAATCCAGTTGTAAATTGGTCGCTTAGACCTTGACACATTTTCTCAAGGAAACCACCTATCAGGCCACAAAACACACTTGAAACTTATGCATCCATTTACAATATTGTTTATAAAGAATAGCTCATTCTGAAATAGTTGCATCTCTGGCCAGGAGAGCTGAGATTTCCCAGTATCATTGCTTTCCACTTGGTTTTCCCTTTCTTTCAAGTCTTGTACCAACTCCCCCAAAGTAATTAGGAGTCTCAGGATGGCTTTGACTGGGAGACTGATGCACCCTAAAAGTCCCAGGTAGAGAGTAATAGTGAAGCCTCAAACCCAGAAGAAATAGTGGGGAAAACAAAGACTAGAAGGCTGAATAAGAAGGTTTTGAGGTATTGGTAGAGAAGTGAGTCCTCCACAAGGTAGATGTTCTTTGTAAGAAGTGTGTATAATGACAGATAAAGTCTGGCATTGTCCTAAATGTCAACATTTGGCAAGTCTAGGTATAATAAATTGATCATGATGCTGTCATTTCACCTCTTCTGTATGTTTAAAAAGTTTCCCAGTTAAAAACTGGACTGTGTCTCAAAGGAGTGAGGTGCTGACCCCATAGGCCGGAGGTGGCAGGTTCAAACCCAGCCCTGGCCAAAAACTGCAAAAATAAAAAATAGGCTAAATATATACACATTCCCACACATACACACTCTAAGTTAGGCATTTCCCTTGTACCTAATTCAATAAAAGAATATACATTTGTTATAATTGTGACTTGAAAACTTTAAACAAAGATCAAATTATCTGAATGTGAGGTGCACGAAGACCTCTCTAAATAAAACATTGCTCACTCATTGTTTTCCTTCTTTTACCAAAAAAACAATAATTTTTTTTCTTGTGATCATCGTGACCTTCCCAATAACGATGCAATTAAGAAAACTTTCATGATGTTTATTATTATCCAAAATGAAAAAGTCAAACTAATTTCTTGGATAAATATGTAATTATTAAAACACACACTGTGAAGTCTGTTCTGGAGACTCATACAAATACATATTTTAAAATTTCTTCTTATTAACAATTTTGTATAAAACAGCCTAATCCTGCCAATGCATGAAAATAATAAGATGAACAAGCCATCTGCCAAGAAAAGGAAAACATTCCACAGAGAAATCATATCAAGTATTGAAATAGAAAAACTCTTACCTGGAAACAACAAAAACATCATAATATCTGTGTAGAATATTAACAGTTAGTACATTACCAGAAGGGCAGAGGTCTCTGATTTGGCTAAGATGATTGATCACCTGACTCAATTTTTCCAAAATGAATATTGCCACTACAGCATCAGTTTCATTCAATATCCACTTGAGAAAAATGAACTATTGAACTAAGAAGTGAAAATAAGTCATTTTATTTTATTATAATGACAAGACACACATTGTCTAAATAACAGTCAAGTGTCAGTTCCTTTGTTCATTGTTTTTCACAGGCTAAAGGAGTTCTCTATTTCAAGACATTTCAGTTGGTAAAGGAAAAAATGAAAAAATTCTACATGAAAATTATGTTGTTAAATATGGTGGTAGATTTGAACATCGTGAATGGAAAAACAGTAAAGATTAGATACACACAATGGATAATCAAGCATCCAAATTAATCTGCCCAAACGGTATGCTTCATGAAGGTTCCAGGGCTTCACTGTGCCCTGTGTGTCTCCAGCCGTTGCTCTGACAAGTGCTCTCAAGAGAGTTAGCAGCAATCACTACTTTTTCTGGGACCAATAGATTGCAAGTTCTCCAAAACGTTCAGCTCTCGATGAATCATTTGATAAGAGGACTTAGTTATGAACTGCACAAAGAATATTCTGATTAATCTCTTCTTTCCCATCGAAGGGGTTGATCTTGCCCTCTGACCTGCCGTGTCTGTTGTCATGTATCTCACAGCATTAGCTGCTCTGAAAGTCCATCTCACCCTCTCAGGACTCAAGCACTAGATCACCCATTTTCCTTCTGACCCTGGCAATAACACCATGACCATATCTCCCCTTAGATGAACTGCGTTTAATCAATTTCTGATTTCATTAGGTCAAATGGCATCTTTCTTTCAATAATAGGTCAAATCCAGAGGGCTTTTTGCTCTATCTCTTGAGCAATATTTCTTTAGGATTAGTACGCTGCTGTGATTGTAAACAACAGAAAAGCCTTTGTTCTCCTCTGAAGGTGTCTATTTATTTATCCCATGACTTTAGAATGGGTATATATTAATATTTTCTTATGAAGTTAGGCATACAACCTTTATTAACTTTTGTTATATGAGGTTTAAAGTACTTTTACTAAGCATGGCATTAAGGAATTCTTATAATTAATGTCTGTGCAGAGAAAAAACATTATTTTAAATACAAGTGCATTTTCACACTTAATAATACATTATTTTATAAAAATAATACATTATTTTAAATACAATGCACCTCTTTCTGTGTATAGGATTTATTTGGCTACTCTTTTTTTTTATGGAACATAGGAACTTAGGCTACTTTTTTGAAAATTCTAAAAGAAAGTAATTTGCTTTATAATGCACCATTAATTCGGATGCCCCAAATAGGCCTAATGATGTGCTTAAGGGAAATAATTTAATTGTAAACATAGAATCTTTGAGATTTTCTTGTAAAATAAGCTTTTTTCTTATTACTCATAGCACAGTCCACATCTATATAAGCAAATCCAGGTATTACTTTCCCCCAAAAGTATGAATCCCAAAATAACAGATGTTACTATCAAAATTCAATAAAGTGACAAAATTCAATAAAGATGGGCGGCGCCTGTGGCTCAGCGAGTAGGGCGCTGGCCCCATATATCAAGGGTGGCGTGTTCAAACCTGGCCCTGGTTAAACTGCAAAACAAAACAAACCAAAAAAAAGCCGGGCATTGTGGCAGGCGCCTGTGGTCCCAGCTACTTGGGAGGCTGAGACAAGAGAATCACCTAAGCCCAGGAGCTGGAGGTTGCTGTGAGCTGTGTGATGCCAAGGCACTCTACTGAGGGCCACAGAGTGAGACTCTGTCTCAACAACAACAACAACAAATTTAATAAAATGTGATCTATAACATTAGAACTCAACTTTCTTAGAAAGTTGAGTAGAAATGGTTTGTGGATGAATTGGGAAAAGTAAGTCAGTCTGCCAATTTATCTGTCTTTACGTATTTAAATAGTACCTGAAATGAAATATTCCTTCTATCCAATTTCCCTAATATAAATAAATATACTCTATTTGTATATGGAAGCAATTGACCTAGAACCATCGAAGACAAAGCATGAGATGCCATGACCAAGTAGAAAATATAAGACTAGGATCTTGTCACCAGTGTGGTATCCTCCAAAACTGAAGTTAAAGGATTAAAAACAATTTCCGATGAAATCCCTGCACTGGAATGACTGCAGTTGGAGTTAGAGTCCAAGATTCTCTGCAGAAAGCTCTTTCTGACCTTCACCTCCTTCTCCAGTCTTTTTTTCCTCACCACTCCCTGACCCACAAGTCAAAAAATTTTCCCAGTAAAATAGTGCTTTTCTTTTTTGAGATAGAATCTTCCTATGTCACCCTCGGTAGAGTGCCGTGGCATCACAGTTGACAGCAGCCTCAAACTCTTGGGCTTAAGCTATTCTCTTGCCTCAGCCTCCCAAGTAGCTGGGACCAGGCACCTGCCACAATGCCTGGCTGTATTTGTTGTTATTGTTATTGTTGTTTAGCAGACCTGGCCGGGCTCAAAACCACCAGCCCTGGTGTATGTAGCCAGTGCCCTAACCACTGAGCTACAGGTGCTGAGCCTAAAATGGTGCTTTTACCTTTAAATCAAAATCTTCTCTCTAATAAAGTAACAGCCTCTAAGACTCAGCTCAGGCCACATATTCCCTTCATCCTTTCTAAGATCCTATTTTATTTGGAAAAATTATTGTGATTCAGACTTATTCCTGAGGCTCTTCTATAGGCCCTGGCTTAGAATTTTCAAGGTTCTAGTAGAGGCAAGAAAAGAGAAATGAACTCTATAATGTATAAAAAAAATAATAAAAATTTTGGTTATTTTTAGAAGATTCTGAGAATAATTTTCTTCAGTATTAGCTTATTTATAAAAATTCAGTTTAACACAAAAGTGTTGGCCCTCAGTATGCCTTTCAAAAGGTAATATGGGTTTGTGTAAGAAATTTAAGTCTGAGAGTCAGAAAATTAGAGTACAATTCTTACCTCCAGGTTATAGAGCCATATGATTTGGACAAGTTTCCTGAAATTGACTTTCCAGATAAACATAATGGATATTTTTACGTAGTTATACAATAATATATATATATATGTTTATTATCTGAAAAGATAATATATATCATTTATAAAAATAATTCATATATTAGACTTAAAATATATCTAAGAACTTTGTTATATAAAATGATTTCCACATGGGAGAATTCTGAGTAAAATAATCAAAACTTTTGTTTGTCCACTCTAAATCCCCCAGCTCTTCTCTATAGAAATACAGCAAGAATGTACTTTCGCTCCAGATTTAAACAGTTGCCAGTTACAGAATAAACAAATACATAATTTGTCAGAGACTTAATTTTTTAGTATCATTATTATTCTATTGGATCAGGGCAGCATCTATAAATTTACCTTTTGTTTCCTTATGGGATTCTGAGTGTCATGGAGAAGAAATGCCTATTTTTGCCATTCCTGAATGTGAGCCTGATATTAAGGCAAGATTTTGCCAAGTGTTGATTTCCTTTTCCATTTTTATATAATATAGTAAGATAATACAATGGTAGAATTTTGACAGAGGGTCATGTGGTTCCACTTGAAAGCAAGGACTTATTTTGTTTAATTTTAATGTTTTATATATATTTGGTATGATATATAATATATTAGAATCAAGCCAGTATTGTAAAACATCTGTTGATAAAGAGGTTGCTTTTGTTGATTATCGTAAAAAGATCAAACAAACTGCATGAATATAAAACCACTTATAAGGAGTAAACTGAAAGACACTAAAAGTCTGGTCTCACTGAATACAGTCTGTCAATCAAGGGACACCCACTGTGTCCACCCTATCAAAGGGATTGGAATGTATGGGAAAGGTAATGCTGGCTGACCAAGGCTTTAGTCATTTGCTGAAAAGTTATCACCATATTGCGTTAATATTGCGTTAGGCTGTGAGTGCCTAAAAGGTATAAACCATGACCTTTGTTGGTTCCCCATTCCTCTTCCCATTCCCTAGAAGAATCTGAAACACAGTGATCTTTCATACTAAATGCCTGAGTAAGTAAACAACTGGCTGAGTGAATAAGAGGAGAACCTCAAAGAACATTACAAATTGTTTGCTAGAAGAGTGAAGGGAAAGGTTGAATTCTGAGGCACTGACCTCTTGATGGGTGTTTCAGACTCCAGGAACAGTCCCCGAGACGAAGATCTGGTTGCAGGTTATACATTTAGAGTGATGTCTGGAGACACAGGCAGGGACTGGAAGAAGGAAGCCATGAAGGGAAGGCAGCCAATAAAAGGGAATAAGAGATTTATGGAATTTAATGCTACTCTGGAACTCTGGGAGTTTTTCAGATGAAGAGAAGAATGGCAAAGAAGAAAATGGATGTATTTTAGGATAGGAAAGAAAAACTAATAGAGCATAAAGTGTTTGGAAAACAGTGATAACACTAGTGAACCTAGAATGTACAAGATATCAAAGCAACAGCTGAAGGTTGGATTGGAAATAAGCTTTGAACCTTTGGCAAAGCATCCTTCATGGAGTGCTAAAATATTAGGACTTTTTACTTTAAATGATGGGAGCCTTGTGAAGGACATATGTGCAGACTGGAGGTATCAATAGATTTGATTTTTAGACTACTAATTTGGGAGGAAATGTAGAAAATGGCAAACAAAGATAGGTAGCCCCCAAAAGAGTGGAAGAGCAGCGATAAGGAGGTTAATTTGGAACCTATTACAGTAGACCAAGTAACAGACTTCGCAGGCCCAGACTAAGCAGTAAGAATGGGAGACAGAGAAAGATTACAAACATTTCTAAAGCCACGTAGATATGTTTTCTTGATACATACTAGAAGGATTTTTGGCAGTTCCTAAATACCCATTGCTTCTGAGTTTTGGAAAAAAACATTCAGATGACAAGGAGTTCAGCAGAATTTGCATCTTATATCTCATTCTTTCAGAAGCCTACAGATTCTTGTTACTCTGTGAGTGTGGTCTATGGACCAGAAACAGCAATAACATCTGGAAAATTAAGAAATGTGGACTTAATTAAGAAATGTGGCCTTTCAGGGCCCACCCTCACTGAGCTGAGCCACTGAGCCTAGCATAGTAAATCTCCATTTTAAGAAGTGATGGATTTGTACATTAGTGTTTGAAAATCGTGTTATTATATAATAAAAAGAATTTCTTTAAATAAGGGTTTGAAAGTCCAGAGCCAGACAGTGTTCTTTTGGACTTTCACAAGACCTACCTATATAAAAGAGCGGTCTGCTCTGCCTTGGAGTAAAATAACCCTGCCTATATTTCTCATGTGGATCATGCCATGACAGTGAATGGTTTTGAATGGTAAATATTTAATCTCATTAACCTCTTTCAACCTATGATTGCAAACTAATTGAGACAGAACCTAGACTTTTACTTCCTGTATAACTTTTGCTTCTGACATGCTTGTCACAAACTCTAAACTGCCCATATCAAAAAGTCAACAGTTTCAGCGAAACAACAATAACAATATAAAAAAATAGTTTCAAGGATACACTACTCCTACCAAAACAAACAGACACGAAACCAAAGGTCCAAGCAATTCCCTGGAAATAATCCACTAATTCTTTGGAATACCCATGTGCAAAATCCATTTGAAATTCTATTTATTCTTATCTTTCATTTGATTCTTCTTTTGGGAACATATAACCTCACACATAGACTTTTTTTCTCTTTTTGATTACTGCCCTTCTCCAAAATCAAGAATAATAGTATTTGATTTCTTAAATGCCTTTATTTTTATGTTGTCTTTGAGTACTCGAGTTCATTTTCCATCGGCCTTTCAGGTTCCGTGTCAAAATTCTGGACGAGCCACAACTTAGCTGAGTTACTCATAGAATAAGTTTATTGGCTGCACCTGCCAAAATAATCATGGCCCACCAGGCTGCATTTTCGTCTAATCATTTTGAAAATTGTGAAGAAGAACAAAAGTAGACCTACAACTTAGTTATCGAAAGTAGAAGGAAGATTTAAAATTAAATCTGATTAATCCTTTTACTAATATGAGATTTCACTCATTGGGAAGAATAGATAATAACTATTTCTGTAATAAAACATCATTTTCTAGATCTAACTTTTTTTATTCCAGGAAATGGAAATGGGCAAATGATAGTGTTTTTCTCAATAAGAATCTTCCTCATAAATTTGCCCCTAAATGTCCAGTCTTTTAAAAATTTGTTGGATGATAATGAAACATATTGAAAGAGTTTCCTTAAAATTTTAGTAGCACCTGAATTCACTTCGCTTACTTAGCTTTATTACTCTAAGGCAGCTTACATAAGAATAATCTTTTTTTTTTTTAAAACCGGAGCTTGTTATGAAGGTTCTATGCCTTGTTTTTATATTGGGCATAACCATAACTGATTTCCACAGAAGGGTTGGTGGAGAACCTGTAGAATTTTTGCCTAATTCATTTTCATTGAATGAAATCCAGAATTTTAGTCAAGAAGTGTTAGATATTAATCACATGTGAATGGGGTCATTAAAATTTCCTTTACCTTCCAGAACTGCAGGTCATTATGGAATCATAAGAAGTAATCTCACTTAATAACCTTTACAATTACATAAAAGCAATTAACTCATAAGTCTTACAAGAAGCTTTTAAAGATGACTTGAAGAGCATGTTGGAATATCAGAATGTATGATGTTATGTTATTATAGATGTGACTTAATGAATTGAAAAAAAAATTCTCTCACTCAAAACTCTTTGATAGTATTCTTCTTAGCTTAAATGGTTTAAATTGTTTAACAATAGTTTGTGATATATTTTGACCTGGCAAGTAGAGACTTTGTTGCTGAAAGATAAATTCTAGTGCCATTTCTTATATTATACATTTAACTTTTAAGAAAATTAGAGGAGATAGGCAATTTTTTGTTGCAGTTAGAAAAGACAATTGGTGACAATTTAAGGTGAGTCAGGTAGGGAGAAAAACTGAAACAAATTCCTCCTCTGAATTATTGTGGCCTTCCTCTGTCCTTTTCTGGTAACCACTTCTCATCTTTGACTTTGAAACCCAACAGTTTAAACTTGGTTCTTATTTCACTGGGCTAATCCCCTTTCATAAATCTTGCTCAAGAGCTGAAATAATTTGCACATCATTTAAAGAGTATTTGCTTTGAAATATTCACCTCAAGCCCTTTTGTATATCCTTTCTCTCTAAAGATTTGTAGTATTTGTTTTGTTCTCTGAGGTATAAAAGACCTGGATAAACTTTATTCCTGTTGTTTCAAGATTAGTTAACTAAAATGCATATTAATTCAGGAGGGACAGGAACAAACCTCAGTAAAGACGATCATACACACACCTCTTGGGGATAGCAAAGTACGAAATGTCAGTCTTCCAGTCTCCTTGGGCTTGCTCAAAAGAGCATTCAGGGATTTAAATTTCCAGAATATGTCTACAAATGTATTTTCTTTGTTATGGAGAACAGGAGCTATACAGATTATTTTCCCCCCAGATAATTGATTCTAATTTGTATATGAACAAAAATTAAGCTGTGTGTATGAAGTTGCTCTTCACGAAGACAGAAAATTTGCCACAGAAAAGGTCAATTTAACATTAAAAATTATATACCTGATATGCCTCCAAATTTTTAATTTATTACCTGTCCAATTACCAATACCAGAAAAAAGTTTGGGTAGAACATCCATATATTTATAAACTCAAGTTTGACAATTAGCTGGTGAACTCAGGAAAAAAAATACTTCTTTCTCCAGATAATGTATCTGTTTCATATGTTCTGATATGCCCTGTACTTTCCTTAATCAGAAATGACCATAAACTTTTGGCACTTAAGTGCTTATGCAGAAATGACTAAGTGGATTCAGGGGTAATAAATCACTCATATGGATCCAGCCACCCACAGTCTTGTTCCACTTCTCTTCTTTACAATGTAGTAATAGACATTTCTACAGTCCTCAGGGTGCCAAACTTTGCACCATTAGGAATATCTGCGAGTAGCTTGATTTATCTTCCTCACTCAGTTAGCTAAGACCCAACTAAGTAAAAATCAGCAGGAATGAACTTGACTTGTTAAACTTTTTAAATAGGGAGATGCTACAATTACAACTTTCCTCCTCTGCCACTTCAATTTACATTGAATGTGAAGCCCCTGGTGAAAAATATTCAGATGAGATCTCAAATTATAGGTGCATGGCTGGATGATGCTGACTCTCGGTTTTCATTATACATGGAGGATCGTCTGCTGTTTGCAATTAATCCAGACACAATCCTCTTGGTACTTTGGGAGGAATGTGGAAGAAATAGCCATTTTATAAGTTGTAAACTCCTAAATTACCCTAAATTAGAGACACTATTAATCGGACACTTAGATATAGATAGGATCTGCTCATTGCATAGGATCATCTTCCCCTGCTGGAGAAATCAATTAAATATTTAGGATGTGGAATACCTTCCAGGTTGGATAATGCATTTCATTTAAATTATGGCCTTCCAATCTGAAACATTAAAGGGGAACTGAACGGATGGAAGCACATTACTGTCTCTTGGATTGGGCGCATTAGCACTTTAAAAATGAATGTGCTTCCTAGGATTTCCTATTTGTTCCACCAGCTGCCTGTCGATGTGCCAGATAAACAGTTTAAGGATAAGTACGTAAAAGACGCGTGTGTAACATTCTGTATGCTGAGGAGCACCCTTGTAGGAAGAGTTCCCAACTGTGGCCCCTTTGTTTTTTGTTTTCCTCAATGCTCTAGCAATCTAAAATGAGAGGACACATTTGCTCTTGGGAGGGTAGGAAGGAAAACCAACAAAAAAATGGAATCAGACCTCTCACAAAGGTTCTATGTGTGTCTAATCTCTTAACATTTCTTCCTATCATTTATCTTAATAAATATCTAGTGATTACAACTAGAATATATTAGGATAACATAGTAGAATTCAAAGTAAGCATCAGCTTTCCCGTTACAACAATATTTGGAATGAAGATAATTATTTGATTCTCACTCAGGGACCGTTACTATAATATGTCAAATCTATGAATAGTGTTGTAAGAATGAAGCTATCATGGGCCCCATGTCACAGAAGCCTGATACAGAAATAGCAAACACTTTGGAGAGCTTACCAGATGGTAGGCACTGCTCTAAGCACTTTAAAGTACTCTCTCCTTTATCCTGACAATCACCCTATGAGCTACAGGGGCATAATCAGCATCCCCATTTTACATATTAAGTAACTGAAGAGCTTAAAGGTTAACCAATGTACCCAAAGTCACACAGCTAAAAAGTGGCTAAGTGTTCTGACCACTCTCAAAACATGTTGAGGATGAGCATGATACAGCAATGTTTAGGTATGTTATGAGGCCGCAAACTTAAGCCTCCAAAATACTGGGCTAATAAAAGAAGCCAACTACAGGCAGGTCACATATTGCACAATTCTGTGTATATGAACCATGCAGAATAGATGCTTCTACCGAGACAGAACTCTGATGGGGTTTGGTGGGTGCAGGGATATGTGAGACCGAGGAAGAACTTCTTAAAGGAAAAGAAGTTGTTCTGAGGAGTATGAAAATGTTTTGGAACTAGAGAGTGACAGCGGTTGTCGGGCATTATGAATGCTCTAAATGACACTTAATCTCTCACTTAAAAAAAAAAGTGACTGAGTTAGAATTCTTAACCAAGCAGCGTAACTTCATAACCTGGAACCATTCAGATCCATTGTTGTGTAAGGCTTCCAGCACTGCAAACATTGTGCTAGTCACTTAATTTCACTAAGTTTCTGTTTTATAATCTTAAACGTGTCAATGACAATAGTACTAGTAACTTACCTCACAGAGTTGCTTAGAGCATAAAGTAATGTGAGACTTATAGAATTCTTAATGTGAGTACTCAATAAATGTCAATCATGTTAGTACAAGTATTTTATTTTCTACCATAGTATTCTAAAAAGTATCCTAATTTGGTTAAAAAAAGATCATCATAAAAATAAATGATTGAATATCCTAGAGATTAATATATTTTTTAAATATCTTTGTATTTATGGGAAGGAATAGTATATTGAGTGCCTTACAGAAGGCTATAAACTTCCTGAACTGAATTGAATCTGTCTTCATTCATTTTTCATTATAAACCTCTTGATTCACAGTTAATATAAGATATGACATAAATGTATCATATTAGCTTACTGAGTGAAAACAATTTATCCAATCCGAAAAAAAAGATGTTGAAAGAGATAGGGATCAATGTGTTTGTTTCTAGAGTCAGACTCTTCATGCCAAATCTAATAGAAGGTGTGCTTCAGTACATGTGACTTGCTTCAGAAAACTCGGCTAACTGGTACAATTACATAACATGTATGATCATATTGACTAGTAAAACTTTGGCAACAGATTGCAGGATTACAATGCTTAAAGAAGTTGTAGGAATTTAACTGAAAATAAATTTCTTATCAGCATTTTGATAGGAAGTAAACACCAAAAAAGGAGCCAAATTGGTGCTTTCAAATTTGGGTGGAAAGAATGTTCCAGATGCTTTCCTTTGTAATCACTGTCAGTGAGAGGCCCTGAACACTCTTATTTGGTAGTAATTGATACCTACTCGTCAGGGTCAGCTAGTAAGACAACTGGTATTTAAAGGACTTGTGTCAAGAAAGCTAGGAATTAGTTGGAATTCGTTTTTTTCTGTTCAGTCTTTCATTAGTCTCTCCTTATTAGGCCAAGTTATCCCAAAGCCAAGGTGAAGGTGAATCATCAGCAGATACCTCTACCCTTTCAATATTTTAGGGAGACTATTGGGATAAAATCTAGAATCTATATTTCAAACCATCATCAATGTGTTTTATTTGGCTGGGAAAACAGTTCAAGCAGCAATCCTTCTATATTTGTTTCTTTGCTTGCTTATTTGGAAGTTTTAACAGTGGAGACACCTCCTCCTCTACTCTTGAGCTCTATTTTGTTCCACTGAACAAACAGAAAGAATGTAGATGGAATAAGAATAAGGAATGGGACCCAGGCTCAACCTGCAAGACTAGCCAGTCCACACTGATAACCAATGAGAAACAAGTTGCACCTAGCAATACTCCTCCCCAGATTTTTATGTTCCTAAAATGGAGAGATTCTTAATTTATCTCTATTGCAATTTATCTCTATTGTTCATGATACAAGTGGATTAACTCAAGTCAAATGATCTATACTTGGGTATTGAGGGAAAACATAATAGGCTCTAAAAAGGTAGAATCCATATTAGGGAGAGAAAAAAGATGGTGTACACCCTAAAAACTAGAGTAATGGGCTCAGTGCCTGTAGCTCAGGTGGCTAAGGTGCCAACCACTTACACCAGAGCTGGCAGCTGCCAAACAGCAATGACGACTACAACCAAAAAATAACTGTGCGTTGTGGCAGATGGCTGTAGTCCCAGCTACTTGGGAGGCTGAGGCAAGAGAATCGCTTACCCTAGGAGTTGGAGGTTGCTGTGAGCTGTGACACCATAGCACTCTACCCAGGGTGACGGCTTGAGGCTTTGTCTCAAAAAAAAAAAAAAAAAAAAAACAACCTAGAGTAAGGAAAGCAAGAACTCAGTGCATACATTCACATCGCAAGCACTTGCTGGGAAGTTGCTTTGTGTATCCACTGATTTAAGCACTGAAATTAAAGAGGCTCCAAATGTTCTCGATTCTACATTAACAAAGAGTGTTTACCTTTACTAGGATGACTTAAATTTAAAGATGATTTGCACTTGAAATATGGATAAAATGTACCTGCTTGACCTTATCAACAAATTGAGTACAATAATTGATTTGTTAAGTCTGCTTTTAGCGAAGTACTTTGATCAAATTTATGTTTATATCTCACAGTGAATTCATTAGCAATTTTGCATCACCTTAGGAACAGCTCTCACCTGTAAAGTGTTAAGTAGCACCATGGACCATGGTCTACCAAGAGTTTGGAAAGGAGAAGTTAGTAAATCAAAATGCTACAAGCTTGAGTCCTAGTGTCTTTTTCATCCTCAATCCTCTGAAGCAGGGGCCCTCAAACTATGGCCCGTGGGCCACATGCATTGGTGTGAATTGTATTTGTTCCCATTTTGTTTTTTACTTCAAAATAAAATATGTGCAGTGTGCATAGGAATTTGTTCATAGTTGTTTTTTTTTTTTTTTTTTTTAAACTATAGTCCGGCCCTCCAACCAGGTCTGAGGGACAGTGAATTGGCCCTTGTTTAAAAAGTTTGAGGACACCTGCTCTGGAGGCTAGAACTGTTTCCTGGCTGGCCCAAGGAAATGAGTATCTGTCACCCTTCAGTAATAGAAACAGTGTTAAATGACCTATAGCTCAGCCATTAGGAAGCAAATGCTATCCACTATTTAAGTCCAGATTAGAGCAGCTCACCCAGTTGTGCAGCTACAGAGCAGTAATGAAGGTGGTGGGTGCTAGAGTTAGACAGCCTGGGCATAAGTCATACCTTGCCAGTTCCTGCATTGACCTGGGTCACATTTCCTCAGCAAGTTGCAGCAAGGACTGAATAAGTGTCTGGAGTATATTAAGTGCTCATCAAATACTGGCTATTGGTGTTAGAGACTCCTATTAGACAAAGTAAATTTAACAATGCATATAACTTACAGAATATTAAAAAGAAAACGATAAAAATATTAAAAAGAGTGACAAAATATCTGGAGGTGGTAAAAACATGTTTAGAATCATGAAAATTAAGATAATGCTTTTGGATTTTCTATTGTCTCATGCACTAAAATTGAACACATCAGGTAAGAGTATTAAATAAACAAAGATGTAAAGTGATATACTTATGGGTAAACTTATTTTCATAGTGTTAAAACATTTTCCTCCCCAAAAGAAAAGACTATTAGATGCAATCTTTACACAGTAATAACAAGAGTAATAAAAGACATAAAGAATATATTCACCATGTACTAACTATTCTAAGCATGTAGCATGTAGCATGTAATTTCTCATCTTTAAAACACTTTCTATATCAGAAAAATTTTATATTCATTTCCAGAGGAGAAAAAACAGATATTTAGTTCTGGAGCCTAGATTATAACTAACAATCTATCTCAGAATATACGCTACTTCTTTAGGCTTTGTACATTTTTGGGTTTTTTCATTTTCTTGCTGGTCTTTAAGTTATATTTGTTATTAGGTATAAGCCAATTATATTGTTAAATGATTTTTTTACATGTGTTTTGAAAGATAAAAAGATCTGTATGCAGATAAAAATGCATGTGTGTGTATATATGGTGTATAAAAATAAATTTAAGGGCCATATTGGCAGATGGAAAAAGTACAAATGTCAAAGAATGTTGATTTTAGAAATTAATATATAATAACAAAAATTAAACTCCAGCATTTATTAATTTAACAGATGGTGAGTTAAAAGTAAAAACAAAATCTTAAATTATAACTTGATTTTTAAAATTAGTGAACTTATTCCATAAACTTATTTAAGAGCTTGCTATTTTTTAGTTCTATTAAAAAAGGAAAACTATCACTTTAAGTTCCCAAACAATTAACTTCTTTCCTTTAACAGATACTGTTTGGAAATATGAATATGTACAAATATTCCACACAGAACATAAATTTAATCCTAGATGAATATTCATAAAATTATAGTAATATAAAATAGATTTCACATTTCATAGTGTTCATTAACAAATATGTATTAATCATTATACCTTAAACACAGACACTACATATTACTTTTTTAATGTCCCACAGTGCATTTATTAGTGATTATACACTATATATTAAAACCACAAAGGAATTTTTAAAAAATCATTCTAAATGCAAAAATTTTTCAAAACAAAATATAAAACTTGGAATTGAGAACAAGAAATGAAACAAAATAGCTTGTCACTTATTAATTAAATTAATCAGTGACTTTTATTATCAATTGCTTTTAATGTTAAAGAGGAACCTAATAAATACCACATTTAATATAATAGTATGCAACTAAAATAATATTCAGAAGTAAGTACCTAGTATTAACATTTTTAGCAATAAAAAGAAAGTAAAATGATTCTGTAAAACAACTCAAGAAATATTTTTAATTAACTAAATATAACTAAAGGAACCTGAAGGCAGGAATGATAAATTTAAGAAAAACCAATTATGTATAAAGCAGAAATCATTATTGAACTAAAGACAGTTCTTTGCAAAAAAAAAATTTTTTAAAAACAAAATAAAAATAACTCTCCAAAATCTAATTTAAAAGAACATAAAACACAATTAACTGCATTGAAAACGTGAAGCAAATAGAGAATTGATCTTAAATTTCAAGATGATGTTATATGCATTTTTTCTTGATAGTTTGGATAGCCAGTGAAATAGGTTATTTTGGAAAAATTAATTAATGTAACTAAGAACAAACAGAATATCTGAATATTTCTTCAAAATTTGCCTCAAAAAGTTTCCTAATTAAAAAGTTACTGATGAATAACAGTAACAGGTAATTTTTATGCCATTCCAAAGCACACAAATAATCAATAAGAAAAATCTTCAAATATACAGCTAATCAAGAAACTGAGTCATAAAGAAACAGAATTTACACCACTCCTGCTGTGACTGCAGCGCCACTAACAGCATAGGGATGCTCTGAACAAACATAAAACTCAAACATGACCAAAGTTGCAACCCTGGTTTATGAAAAAGCTTTTCCAGGATGACAGCTCCTGCACCCCGTACCCTGACCTGAGCATCACCAACAGTGTGTTCACACAGCAGTAAAAGGGAAAGGGATTCCTATTGAAGGCCTGGTGATCAGCGGCCATGGGGAAAGCAACTCCGAAAGTTTTTGGCGGCCTTGACAGTTGAACATGCACTCCTTAGATCAGGAAGTTAGGAACTCTTGCTTTTGTTGATAAAGTTCATCAAGATAGACATCAGTTGGTTAATAGTTAAGAGAGAGAAAATTTATTCTCTCCTTCCTAACGTTTTCCTTGCCTTTGCTGATAAACTGTTACTTTTTTGCTTTGAAGTCATGACTCAGTTACTTTGGCATCAGACAGCAACTAAATATGACAAAATAAAACAATTTTTTAGGAAAAACGTTTGCAATACTCAGGTTGTGATCAGCTTGAGATAATATGAGTGAATAGTGGTAAACTAGTCAGAATAGTTAGGGTCGTTAGTTTGAACTCTTTTTTTTTAATCTTTTTTAAAAAATACATGTATTTTATTATTCTTCATTACATTATTCCCCCCCATCCCCAAGTGGTAAGACAGAATTTATTTATAGAAAAGAATACAGAAAACACTAAAGCTCCTGGTGGAGAGAGAGAACTCAAGTGTCCATTTCTCTCCCAGTCTTTTCCCGTCTCCTCCTTTAGGCCTTTAGTCTCAGGGTATATATACGTGTGTGGGTTCCTTGGCCAGGAAGCAAATGAATACAGTCCCTTCCACCAGGGGCAAGGTGAATGAATGTATCAATGAATGGATCTTATTCCCCGTCAGCCCTCCACCCCAAACCAGAGGGCAGCTGCTTGACTTCTACACCTAGACGTAGGCATAGCAAAAATCT
>CAUYON010202052.1:0-12226 GCA_963573935.1 Arctocebus calabarensis
CCTGTGGCACAACAGGCTAAGGCACCAGCCACATACACCTGAGCTGGCGGGTTCGAATCCAGCCTGGGCCCGCCAAACAACAATGACGGCTGCAACCAAAAAATGGCCGGGCATTCTGGCGGGCACCCCTAGTCCCAGCTACTTGGGAGGCAGAGGCAAGAGACTTGCTTGAGCCCAGGAATTGGAGGTTTCTGTGAGCTGTGAAGCCACAGCACTCTATCCAGGGTGACAACTTGAGGCTCTGTCTCAAAAAAAAAAAAAAAAAAAAAAAAAAAAAGACTCTGTGCTTGTATTAAGATCATAAATACCTTAAAACAATAAAAAGTAGCAAGTGAATCCATATAATTAACTTTATAAGTGGTAGAATTAATCTAGTTTATAGAAATGCAAGCATAGCAAGGACCATGAAGGAATTGTTTGCCTTGTCTTCATGAGATTTATGATTGTAACACTGATGTATGAAATAAATACAGAGCTAGCCTGATCCTCAAGGGAGCCTCACAAAGAAGGGTGTGCCACCTCCCGAATCCCTCATGCTCTCAAAACTATCTCTTTGTCTTTGTCTTTTTACTCTCTATAATTTTCATAATAATTTTCCATCGGTTTCTTGCCCTACTAGGCAACAAGGAAGTAGAGTCACAATGTGTCAGGGCTGGTTTCCTGAGAAGTGACGCAAAGCAGTGGTGACAACCAGATGAAGAACTTTAAAGAAAGTAAATGGAAAGGAAAAAAGGCTAGAGGGATGAAGAACTACGAAGAAGGTGTAGTACTAGTGTAGACAAATGACGATGTGTTTGTGAGTGAAGATGGTCATGGCAAAGTGCCAGAGAAGAAGCCAGAATCTGCAGGAAATTCTTATGGGTGCTCGATTAGACATAATAATTTGGGGAGAATGGGTCTCATATAACTGCTGGGATTTTTCTTAAAGAAATTGTTTGGAGTCATTAACTGATAGTGAGAGTAAATGATATGTTAGGTTTGAAAAAAATGTCAGTCAATTTATTTTATATTTGTGGAACTTGGAACAAGTGGCAGGTAAAGAATTTTTCAATTAGCACTTGGTTATATTGATTTAAAGAGTTAAAATTAGAAACCCAAGTTGGAGACAAAACTGGGAGTCATGGAAATGTCTGTGGGTCATGGGGCACCCTGGAGAAAGCTGAGTTTGCCTAAGGTGAAAAGAGACAAAAAAAAAAAAAAAAAGAAATTGAAGAGGAGTCCTGTGTCATATGAGCTCTAAGCCAGTGGTTCTCAACCTTCCTAATGTCGCCTAAGGTCGCAACCCTTTAATACAGTTCCTCATGTTGCGATGACTCCTTACCATAAAATTATTTTTGTTGCTACTTCGTAACTGTAATTTTGCTACTGTTATGAATCCTAACTTAAATATCTGATATGCAGGATGTATTTTCATTGTTACAAAGGGGTCGTGACCCACAGGTTGAGAACTGCTGCTCTAAGAGGCTACAAAAGACAAGGAACCAATGAATTAAATTGTAAAGTAACAGCTGTAAGGACAGGATGAAAACTTGGAGGCTGCAGAGTGACTGAATCTTAGGCAATACTGTAGTGTTGGAGCAAAGAAAGAAGAATCAGGAATGGCAGTGACCACAGTAAGGAAAAAATGAGGACTGGGCTATGCCAGCTAGGACGTCACAGGTGTCTGTAGTGAGATCAATTTTGGTAGAAAGGAGGAGAAGTAGAGGCTAATGATTACACAGCAACTGAAGAAGTAAATAGAGAATTCATAGTGACTTTTTGTATAATCATGACAGTAAAGGAAAAGTTAAATGCTTGACAAATTGTTCAACACAATATTAGTACAATGCTGATGGTAATTTTCTCTTTGCCCCACATATATATATGAAAAAATAATCTCACGGATGTGCACACTTTCATAATTATTCTCCCAATAAAAGCATGGCAAAAAATGTTTTCCTAAGTGTGTTGTAGGCTATTATTTGTGGCACATTTAAAAAAATTATATAAAACCAAGCAAATGCAGACCAAACAAATAAAACTTTACATTCTAAAGCTGGTAATATAATACATAACATATAATGGAAAGTTAGAGAAATTATATAAATCTGTACCACTTAGCCAAAAATTCGCACACCATATATTTGTTTGTAATTCATTTTACATCTTAGAATTCCTGAGCCCAGAACCTCAGTGATTAAATCTTAATTCATGCAATATTTATCTCTTCTCAGGAGGCTTTTTTGATCTCTGCATCCCCAACAGGGGAGACTTAGGCAACTGTCACTGTGTTCTCAATGTGTCATTCATTCAGCCTCTTTGCAGAAATTGTATTCTCTAATTTCCCTGCACGATATTGAAGATCTTTCAGGTCCCTGCACTGTGTCCTCCATCTCTAAATTCTTCATTTATAAGAGCAACTCAATAGGTAATTTTAAAAAATAAATGAATTCAAAATTCTGGAGAGCACTACAGAACTCTCTGCACTATTTAAATGGTATTATATCTTGATTTTAGTTTTTGATTATGCATTCATTTTTTCTATTTGACTTTCATTTTACTTTTAAAGATTCTAATTTGAAATATACCAAAATATAATTACAACTTTATTTTCTTTGAACTTTATCAGTTATTTGTTAGAAATAAGCACTATAGTACGTGTAGGCAAGCAGAAGTCGGAATTAAGGCTGTTGCTCTTGATAAGTATATATTGTAATAAAAGAACAGGTCAGTTCTTCATATTTAGATTCTGGATTCAGGAAAACTCTATTTAATAAGATTTGATGAGTGACTACTATATGTTAGACACCATGCTAGACATTATAGCTTTTTAAAGGCTGACATAGTGTTCCCAAACTTAAGAAAGCTAAATTACAAATAAAGAACCAACACCGCTTACTTTTATCCACAATAATAAAAAAGATCAATTTATAGATTCATCAGTTGCGCTTTGTGAACACAGCCATGTGACACACTGACTTTTAATTAAGGCCTTCTACCTAGATCAAAGGTGCTAATGTAGCTTCCTCATGTGAAATGTAAGACTTGTGAAATACTAGCCAATTGCCTTCATCCAACTCCTATAATTAAAAGAGGATTTTTTTATTTGAGCAAACAATTAAATTTGATAAAGGCTGTATAAAAACAAATGCTGTAGACTTTAGTAATGATAAACTCATTAGTTACATGAGAAAGGTGACAAAACATGTCACCCCAAAGTATGACACTGTTACAAGAATAATTTTGAGCTAAAGGCACTTGAAAAATAGCAGCTTCAAAATGGACAGTCTGGCCTGCCTGGATCTGGAGAAAAGAAACACTCATCACCAGAGACAGGAGAAAATGCTGAAAAATGTCTCACTGTTTCAGGATGGAGCTCCCTGGACCATCCTGTTACCAGAGAAGGGGGGAGATTGAGGCAGAGAAAAAAATCTCTACACACAGATCTTATAAAAACAGCTCTTACCCTCCTTGATCCTCTCCTTCTATTTCAGTTATTTTGCCACTCTTTGCTTAATCTACTGTGTAAGTATTGAGGTGTTGTCACTTCCTTGGGGTCTTCATTTTCCTGTTGGCTCCATGTACGGTTAAAAACCTGTATGGTTTTCTACTGTCAATCTATTTTAGCTAATTTAGTACTCAGGCCCAGTTGGATACCCTAAGAGCATAGAGGTAAAGTTCTGCCTCCCCTACAGAGTCAAAACTTTAATAAAAGTAGAAACAAATCATTTGCTATTATATATGAAAAATATATTTGCATGTTACATATGATTTATAGACATATTTAGCGATTTCAAGGCAGAGCAAGTTTGGAGAAATAAATTACATTGGTATAAAGTCTTAAGTCTAGCCCTAATATTTGTAGCTAAGCAGTGTTTCTATTAAATATGTCTGTTAAATATTTAATATCTATTAAATATGCTTATTCGCATTTGGGTTAGAAAACAAGAAGCTTCAATTGAAGAAAAAAAATTATGCTATAATATGGTAGGTATGGCTATCAAACACTTTGAAATTTTATGCCAGAATATTTTTTGTTCTTCGTCAGAGATACATTAATGAAAATGTAAGGTGGGTCTTACAAATGCTAAGTCTATCATTGCAAAAATGAACAGCAATTCCTGTAGTGACGTAATAGCAGTGCTTTATGTGTCTGCCTGAAGAACAGCGTGTAGATGCTGCAAAAAAGTAACATGTCAAATATTTCAAATAGCAATATATGAATTTGATATACCATCAAGAACTAGTTCTTTAAAAATGAGATTTTGCTTAAGTCAATAAACATTTGTTTTTAAAAAGGGCTTATGTAAAGACCCAGGTAGCTCATCTTAGGAGGAAAAATACAGAGACTAAATTCTGAAGTTTTAAAAAATTTCTAATTTTAAAAAACATGACAAAAACGATTTCAGTGATTGTAGTCCTGTTTTTACTGTGGTAAATGCCATGAAACTTGGGGTACCTCTGTCTAAATGATGATGTTAAAGTGGTATTCAATATTTCCTGTGGATTCATGTTAATTTTTCATTTGAATTTGCTACCATTCATAGTTGAATGATTTCCTCACCAGGTTTCCTCACTGCAAACAATTTTCAATTTTCCAGAGCTCCTACCACAAAGAAATAGAAAGGCAGAACTGATTTCAATAAAAGAGGCAGATTACAGCCTTGTACAATGTCCATTATCTCTAAAAATCTAGAGCTTATGATGCTATGGGCTATAATTACTTCATTACTCTTAATTCTAATTGTTTCCCATGAAATATGTAGATATTTTCTACTTTACAGAGAGAAGAGACAGTTCATGTAATATTTGCTTTCCTGACCACAGATTCGTTTCTAAAAACTGTTAAATAAGCAAAATGGTGAACAAAAAATACGTTAAAAAAGAAAACTTCTCACAAAGTTGGAGCCAAAGTAGTGCCTCAAAGCTCCCTTTTCTTATTTCTAGAATTTGTCCAAAATGATAGAAAAAGAAGGAATTGAGGAATAAAATAAGCTTGAGGAATGAAATAGGGAGTGTTAGAAGCTATTTTGTATTAAACTTCAAAGCATTTTTTTTCCCTAGATAGTCAAACCAAGTTTAAACACAACTCTGGGAATGGATGATCAACTGCTTTTCTCAAAATATCAGTGCATTGTTGTAAAAAATCAGCAGAGAACTTTCCCTCAAATTCCAATAAAAGCCCTGATTATAGAAAAGGTGGAAACTCCTTCCACTCTAGATAAATACCATCCCTGTCTTGCCCTAGGATTGGAAGAGAGATTATCTGACCATGTCTCATTGTTTCCTAGAAATTGTTATATTTTTGATCCACTGCCCTTCGGGGAAAACAAACAAACACCTTTCATCACACTCTGCCATCACAGATTGCTATATATCAAGTTCCTTAGATTTATTACAGGTCATTAATGTAAAGACAGAAAGAGGCGAACTAGAGAAGTCACAGACGCGAATGTGTTCTTTCCACACTATCCAGAGCCTTCAAAGTTAACTATCTTTGTAGAAAATAGTACATTAAACCTTCTGGCTTTTTCCATCACTATTATTCCCTCAGAGCTGCGGCCAGAGCGGCTGGGCCACCCCAACTGTCTTTTAGTCATCTTCCTGGATACGATCAGTGCCTTCATACAAGTGGCCTGAGAGAGACCCCTCACCCCTTTCCACATGTGAAGACGTAGGGAGAAGTTGCCATTTGTGAACTGGAAACTGAGCATTCACCGACATCACATCTTCTGGTGCCTTGATCCCCTTTCCCAGCCTCCAGAATCATGAGAAATAAATATGTGTTGTTGATGAATCACACGGTTTATGGCATTTGATTATACCATCCTGAGTGGACTGAGACAGAAAAGTGGTTCTGTTATAACAAATATCTAACAAGGTAGCAACTGGGTAATGGGTAGAGGTTGGCAGAGATTGGAAGTGAATGATAGAAAATGCCTGTATTGCCATGAAGGAACTACAAAAGGTGATTTTCCTCCCAAGAAATGGAAGGATGGCCCCAACGGTGTTGCGGTTCTTCTAGGTATTGCAGCCCCTGCTGTCACAGGCCTAGAATGGTAGGACCTGGGATCAGAACAATTTCATAATCAGAGCTGCTACTGCCCAGAGGCAGCTCATATCAAGGACTGTGCTGTCCTCACCCCACCATCCTGCTTCTGGGCTGTCCCAGCTGTGGCCCTGGCAAACCCTGGGACAGTGCACAGGGTGCCCTAAAAAGCTAAGTGGACATAGTTGCCTGCATTTAGACAGCCACAGGGCCCAGGCACAAAACTGCCACTGGGCAGGGTCACCACAGAGAGCCCCTGTTAGGGTAATGGGTAGCAGAGCCTTGGGGACAGGCCCAATCCTGGAGGAGTGAAGCCACCTGCATAGACACCTGATTTCCACCCGGGAGAGCTCAACCCGGAGGTTGGTGCAGCACCGGCCATGCCCAGCAAGTCTTTGAAAGCAGGGCACCCAGAGTCTTACAGGCCCAGTTTTCACCAGGAAAAGGTTTGGGAGCAGGATCCCAGCCCTACTGTGTCCAGAAGGCAGATTTCCATTCCAGTGGGTTGGAGATTATTCCAAAACAATTATTCCCAGGCCTTAAGATTTACTATTGTGTGTTCTCTTAAGTTTTAGAATTCACTGGGGACCTGTCCTTCTTTTCTTCTTTCGTGTTTCTTCCTTTTGGGATGGGAATGTCTTTTTTATGCCTGTCCCACCATCATATTTTGGAAGCTCATAGCATGTTTGATTTCACAAGTTCACAGCTGGAGAGCAGTTTGCTTCAGAAAGAATCATATCTTGAGTCTCATATCTGATATATTACATATTCCATGAATTGTTTGAAGACTTATCTACGATAAGGACTTTGTAAAGTGCATATTCTACAAGATATTCTTTGGAAATTAGCAGTTATCAGTCTTCTTGTGCCACCTCTGCTAAAGTGGCATATACCCTGACTCAGTTTTCTAAGTTATGCTTTGGGTGAAAATTAATATTTTGTCTGTTAGTTTTCTACAAACCTCAAGAAAGAGAATTAGAAATTTGATCCTTGGGATTATGTGCATGTTGAGTAGTTTTTGAGAAAGAAGAAATTCCAGGATCTGTAAATAACTACCATATTAAAAAACCCAAAGAAGAAAAGAAAAAAAAGAAATTCCAAGATCTCACTAAATTTGTTTAGGGAAGAATGTGATTAGGGAAGAATGTAAAGGAATCTGTTTGAAAGCATTTTTTACAGCAGTGGACCAAGAACAAAAAAGTGAAGAATCACTAACAGAAAGTCTTACGCTGTAAATCTTAAATTCTAGCATATGTATTGCCAAAATGTCTGCCTACAAGTTTTAGAGTAATCTAAAATTGGAATGTAATTTCTAATGGTCTTGAAGTCCTTTCTTTACCCCACTTAGGTTAGGCTGGGTGGATTTCTTTTGTAAAAGTTTCAGCAAATATAGGGGGAAGGTAGAGACACAGTTGTTCAATTCCCACAATCACAAATCATCTCCCACTAAACCCTTAATTAATATTATTAATAGTGTGAGTTTATATCATGTTTAAAATTAGTAGTGCTTGTCTTCCCTAAAAACATCAACTTATTGCTGAACAAAATGAAAGAAAAGTAACCAACAAAATCCTTCACATGATATATAACCTTAGGTAGAATATTATATGAAGTATCTTTCTCACTACTAAGATTTTGAAATGGTAAAGAGCTATCTAGTCACAGAAGAAAACAAGAGTTGAAAGAGTGATGCTGAATTATAATTACTTACCTATGGCACGATTGAATACCAAGCAAACCAAACTACTAAAACTAAAATGTGAGTTTAGCGATACTAGTATGAATAACTACACATCCACGTGAGAAAAAACACAAATTCAAGTGGGAGGGAGGAGAGAGTGGATGGAAGAGCACTTGGTAAACTCTCGCCTCCTGGGTGAAGGGCTCAGCTACAATTTGGACTTTACCTAACAAACGCAAACAATATAACCTAACTCTCAGAAATTAAAAAAAAATGTGTTTAGTAAACTGCCAAAAAAAACCAGGAAAACAGTAACTCCCTTGAAAGCTAAAGAAAATCAGTTTAAAATACAGTTAAAAGAAAATCTAACGCAGAACACATATACTTACCAAGAAATATGCAAAAGATATATAAAAACAAAGTACTGGTGGGCGGCGCCTGTGGCTCAAACAAGTAGGGTGCCCGCCCCATATTCCAGAGGTGGCGGGTTCAAACCTAGCCCTGGCCAAAACTGCAAAAAAAAAAAAAAAAAAAGAAAGAAAATACTGGTGAATATGTAAAGATAAACAAGTAGAGATTTATTTCATTTTTGGCATATTTTCTTCTAACATAATTTTTTTACATAGTTGACAGTAAAACACCTGTCTTATTTTCTTGCACTACATTTTTTATAACATTACCCCTATCGAATTAACATTTTCCAATGGCACAACACTTCCAACATATTTTAAGTTACTGCATAATACATCATTGTATACACACACTCAAGGTCACAGCCTTACTGGTCATTGAAATTATTTATAGACAGAAAGAAGACAAGGAGCTGAGGGCTAGTGACTCCACAAGTCAGCATTAGGCCTCTCTGTGGAACAGACTGTGGATATCTTCTGCTTCCTTTTCTTTTCTTCTCTTTTAACTTAGCCAATATCAGAATCTATATCTTGATAAATTGTTATTTTTCTGTTTCTTGGGGCTGAGATATAATACCCTAAAACATCACTCTTTTTTTCTTGTACTGATTTCTTTTGAATAAGATAAGGGAGTTCTATTTTGTAATTGTTCTATATTAATACAATACCCCATAAGTCGATGATTTGCACACAGGCAACTTTTCATTTTTCATTTATGGAAGTCAAAATATGTATTCAGAGTAAAACAGGAATAATACATGGTTTTAATAACTTACAAATTCTTTAATACAAACAATGGGAGAAATATTCTATATCATGGACTTTGTTGGTTAATTATGTTTTAAAACCCTTAAGAGGAATGTAAGGGGACCATTGAACCATGCAGCAGGAATATGGCTAAAGGATTTCTGAATATTGGGGAATCCATAAACAGACACCGAGAGTAACGAAAGGTGAGGAGTATACTAAGCAGACATTTATCTCTTCTTTGAGGTGACATTCTAGAGATTATCCCAATGTGGCAAAGGGAGGTGGAGGAAGAGCAGGTAATTGGGTTGATCCTGAAGTCACTAGAAAATACTGTGTTTTTAGCACTAAGCTCTGAAAAGAACAACAAATATTGGCTGTCAGTCATAGAACCCCTCCTAGCCAGCTGTTTGCACATTGCCATACTGAATCAAGATTTTAAGATTTGAGATCTTCACCCCCAAAGTTATCAAAGCATCTGCATAATCAGATCAAGCCCTATTAGCTGCATATTGAATACGATGCTAAAATGCTTTGTTCTGGTTTTTAAGAACCTTAGCACTTTAGTAAGGTCAAATATTGCTGTTTGATTTTTAAATGGCCGTGGATATTAGTCTTCTACTCGTCATTATTTAACTAGCATCATTAAAACAGTTGAATCTTCCCTCAGCATCCCTGGTACCTTTATTATTGTGTTTGTATATGTGGGCCGGGGATGTTTGGGTGGTGTGTGTGTGTGTGTGTCTGTGCCGTGTTTGCAAAGCACAATACTCTGAATAGAGTCTTTATTCACTACAAACTTTTATTCAGAATGAACCCTCAGAAAGAAACAACATTTGCAACCCAGTAAATTACCATTTTGTCTTTCAAGCTTGTGGAAAATTTTCCTCCCTAAATCTTCCCCGATGCATCCCGATTGTGGCTTCTGGCGGAGCCGCCTAATCACACAGTGGGAAAGATACATTAATGGAAGTTAGAAGTAGGGTATTGAACAGACTAATGGAGGCTTTTTAAGAATTCCAAGGACTCTTCATATTAGAACCTTTGTCACAGAGGTGACAATATTAACCATAATAATCCTCTCTAACAAAAGACTAATATCAGCCCTGGCTTCATAAGAGCTACTGGTTCCACTGTGCTCCATCCGTGGATGTCCTGATTTCCATTTCTTGTCCTGAGTACACATTGTTCAACTTAATAACCTCAGTTTTCACTGGTAAAACACATCTTCAGAATGCATTCAGTAATTAGCTTTCCTGTTAGGGGGCTCATTTAATTTCAAAGCTGATGCCACCCACATTTCCGTTTCTAATTAATCCAAATATAGAAATGCTATAGTAACCAGACAACACATTCTTTGAAGAGCTGAAGCTAAGACATAGGCATGATGTCAGCAAATTTTCATTAGAGAAATGATTCTCTTTCCTTGAATTTTTGTTTCCTGATCTTGAAGACATTTGAGAAATAGGCAACCTCTCCCAATCAGATTTCTTGAGAAATTTTTAACCATTTGTAAATAATGTTTTCATAAGACACAGAATGGAAGACTGTGGTTCAAAAACATTTTGAAATCAATTTCTGGAAATTTAAAGCAATTATAGAAAGTTTCTTTAAGAAATATTAGAAATAAGTATATACCTACTTGGTAGCATAGAGTAGAAAATTCTATTTTATTAGAGGGGTTGAAATATGCAAAATTATGTAATGCTGGAATCATACCTTTAGTTCTCACTAGCAGTATATAGAGATACAGATATAATTTATATATTTTTGTGTTTTATATATGTGTACACAAACAAACATACATATATAAGTATATGTATGATAAGTTAA
This sequence comes from Arctocebus calabarensis, assembly GCA_963573935.1. Classification (NCBI taxonomy): domain Eukaryota; kingdom Metazoa; phylum Chordata; class Mammalia; order Primates; family Lorisidae; genus Arctocebus; species Arctocebus calabarensis. The sequence goes on from CAUYON010202052.1 coordinate 10,700, forward strand.
ATTTAGTTGTACTTATGTTAAAAATATTGTTAAATGGAATATGGCATTAGCCTACTCCCTCGCCAGAGCTAAGGAAGTTTCCTTAAATGTGGTAAATTCAGCATAAGTCACATTTTCGATTTATACTGTTGGGGATTTTCTAGAAGAAAGGTAGAAATAGAGATTTGTTATTAGGTAAATATATAGCCATACACAACTATGTTATAATATAGATGTTCTTACTTGAGTAAGAAACAAAATGAGATAAAAAATGATTAATTAATTGCTTAGTTCCAAGACAGTGATAGTCATTGTAATCATGCGAAGGTCAACTTGGCAGATTTTGTCTGGAGAGAGTCTGATCAATTCATAGAAACAATAGACTTGAGATAATTTGAAGGGAAGTGTGAGAACTCTCGGTTCAAAAGAAATCACAGACAGAACAGGAAAAGAAGCCATCAGCCAGAGATCCAAGGGCCTCCTGCCATCAGAACGAGTCCTGTTGAACACAATGAGATAAATTGGGGGGGGAATTATGATTAGGATGGCTTCCTAAGAATGATTTTTAAATGGTTAAAATGAGGTTTTCAAGTGAGAATTATACATTAACAGTTGTTAAAATCTTCATAAAAACTGGTCTAGCTGTATGGAGATTTGACCTCTGCTTTCTAGAACCAAACCAAAGGCAGGCTGTTTCTTAAGAACAGAGCGCCACCTTGTGTTACTAAGTTATTACACCTCCTTGGGACAAACTGGAGGCTTTTTCTGTTGTATCACATGAGAGCTTATTGGGAAGGCTGGTGCAACTGCCAAGTTTAATAGCTTCTCAGTCATTTTAAACGCTAAGTCTTATGTAGTAGCTGTTTTATGTCTCAAGAAAGATAGAGAAAACTATATAGAGAGATGGTGAGCCAGAAAAAAACAAAAAAAGTCTTTGTACATTTTAATGTAAATGCTTTCATCTCAGGAAAATTGTGTCAGCTAAATTCTTAGCTCTGATCTCAAGCTGATTTTGCATTTAACACATTATATTCATTGTTTCTTAACTGAGCTATATTAAGTATCAAATCTCAGCAGAGCAATTTTGATTTTAAAATAATTTGGAAGTGCATTATTTCAGGAGTATTCAACAAATAAATGCTATTTAGAAATTATCAAATATCAACAATATTAAGAGGAAAAGAAAATCACCTTAAATGTTTCTATAGAAAACATATATAAAGGAAGAAGAAACATTAGTCAAATAGCATTACAAACTTTCACCTTCCTGGAGTTGCTCTTCTAAAGACTTTATTTATTTTTTATTAAATCATAATTGTGTACATTGGTGCAATCATGGAGTACAATGTGCTGACTTCATATACAATCTGAAATATTCTCATTGAACTATTTAACATAGCCTTCCTGGCCTTTTAATCACTGTTTGAAGACATTTATATTCTACATTTAGTAATTTTCACTTGTGCCCTTGTAAGATGCACCGTAAGTGTGATTCCACCAATTACCCTCGATCCACCCATCCCCCCTCCCCTAAGACTTTATTTTTTT
>CAUYON010202055.1:0-10880 GCA_963573935.1 Arctocebus calabarensis
CTGTTCTGTTTGTTTTTTTTTTTTTGAGACAGAGCCTCAAGCGTCACCCTGGATAGAGTGCTGTGGCATCACAGCTCACAGCAACCTCCAATTCCTGGGCTCAAGCGAGTCTCTTGCCTCCGCCTCCCAAGTAGCTGGGACGACAGGTGCCTGCCACAATGCCCGGCCATTTTTTGGTTGCAGCCGTCATTGTTGTTTGGTGGGCCCAGGCTGGATTCGAATCCGCCAGCTCAGGTGTATGTGGCTGGCACCTTAGCCCATTGTGCCTTAGGTACCAAGCCTATTTTTAAATTTTTTATCTCAAAATATTAAGGTGGCACAAATGTTTTTGTGAAATGGATACCTTATGTAATGCTTAAGTCAGAGCTTTTAGTGGGTCCATCACCAGAATAGTGAACATGGTACCCAATAGGCAAGTTTTATCCCTAATTCTCACGACCTTTCCACCTTCTTGGTTTCCAATATCCTTTACATCTCTTTCTGCCTGTGTGTACCCATTGCTAAGTTCCCACTTACTAGTGAGAACATGTGGCTTTTGTTTTTCCATTCCTGTGATACACATACTTCACTTACAATAATAGTCTCCAGTTTCATTCAAGTTTCTGCAAAAGACATAGTTTCATTTCTTTCTATAGCTGAGTGGCACTCCATGGTGTGTGGACATATATATACTTATGTGTGTGTGTGTAAAAATTTTCTTTATCCACTCATGAATTGATGGACACCTAGGTTGATTCACATTTTGTAATTGTGAATTGTGCTACAATTGAGTACAGGTGACTTTTTGATATAATGACTTCTTTTCATTTGAGTAGATATCTATTTCTGGGATTGCAGGATCAAACGGTAAGTCTACATCTATATCTTTTAGGAATCTCTGTAATGTTTTCCAGGTATGTTGTACTAATTTGTAGTTGGGCCAATAGTGTACAAGCCTTACTTCTCTCTGTATCCATGCCAGCATCTATTGTTTTTTGACTTTTTAATAATAGCTTTTCTGATTGGGGTAAGGTAGTATCTCACTGTAGTTTTCATTTGCATTTATCTGATTATTAGTAATGCTGAGCATTTTTTTCATTTATTTATTGGCCATTTGTCTATCTTCATTTTAAAAACCTCTTTTCATGTCTTTTGCCCACTTTTTAATAGGATTGTTTTGTCCTTGGTAATTAATTTGAGTTTCTTTTCCTTTGTAGATCTTGGATATTAATCCTTAATCATATGTAGAATTTTCAAACATTTTCTTTCACTCTGAGAGTTAGATTGTCCACTAACTATGCTGTTCATTTCCTTTACCATGCAAAAGCTTTTCAATTTAGCTAAATCCTGTTTATTTTGTTTTGCTTGTGTTGTTTTTGTTTGTAGACCAAGTCATAAATTCTTTGTCTAGGCCAATGTCTAAAAAAAATTTTCCTACGTTTTCTTCTAGAAGTTTTATGGTTTCATGCCTTATGTTTAAGTCTGTTATTACCTTGAATTAATTTTTGTAAATGGTGAGAGCTAGGGGTCCTGTTTAATTCTTCTACAGGTAGCTATTCAATTTTCCCAGAACTATTTATTTATTTATTTATTTATTTATTTTAGAACCATTTATTGAATAGAGCTTCCTTTCCCCAGTATACGTTGTTTTATTTATGAATCCTCTATTCTGTTTTATTGGTCTATGTCTTTACTTTTACCATGCATACCAGTACCATACTGTTTTGGTTATTACACGAGTAAGTCATTAAATATGAAATGTTTGATTTTTAAATCAAAAGTTTAGTTTGTTATTCCTCAAAGAAGAAGAAGTACAATTAATGAGAAGTGTGCACCTAAAACATCGAAACAGTTTTGCCATCTTACAGGTAGCTTGTTTATGCCAGCAGTGACGAAGCTTGGAGAATAAGTGGCAAAGAAATTGCAAAAGGCATTTTCTACAGCTTGTTGAGCAGTGAATATTTTTCTTGCAAGAAGTAGTCTAAAGCTGGACTAACCAGTGAAAATGGTAGATTACAGAGAGTTTCCAAGTCCAGATTCTGTAGTTTGAATGGCATTTGTATAACATGTACCCAAACATTGTCTTGCAAGAGGATTGCTTGTCGCTATTGACTGGTGGAATCCTCCAAAACAAACAAAGTTAAAAAATTATTGGCTACTTAATTGCAAGCATCAGCATCATTTCATCCAGTTGGTTGCTGTAGACATCTACTATAATCAACTGACCAGATTCCATGAAGCCTTAGTCAATAATAACAGCACTGGACCACCAAGCAGGCACTGTTAGCTTTGTTTTGCTGAATATTTGACTTTGGACTATTTCAGCACTTCATTGTTATCCAAATATTGTGCTGAATGCTTGTGGTTTTCATAAAGAAAACATTTTCAATCCATGTAGTGATACAGTGTATAAATAGTTCACCTTTATGTTATGACAGCAAAGAAAGGTAAAATTGGAGATAATTAATTTCTCTTTTGACACTCATTTTATTCATGCGGAACCCATCTGTCTAGCCTCTTTACCATGCTGATTTGTTTCCAATGTACCAATATTGTTGGAATAATAACATCAAACCTTGCTGCTAATCCATGCCTAGGTTGATATGGATTCCCTTCCATTACAGCTTTCAACTCATCATTATCCACCTTGGTTCCAGGTTGGCCACATGACTCCTTTTTGAAGATTAAAATCCCCAGAATGGAACTTTACAAAACATTGACATCCTTTGTTCATTAGCCACATCCTTCCCAGACACTTGGTTGATATTTTGAGTGTCTGGGCTGTAACAGTTCCACAACAGAACTCATGTTCAAAAATGACATGAATTTTTTTATTTATCCAATGTTCCACAAAAGCTGCTCTAAAATTTTTTTGAAAGATAATCACAAGCCAAAACATGCATGTGAAAGAATGAAGATGCACCTTCACAATTAAAAAAATAAAAAATGTCAAAATGAAATGCTGGGCTTGGTGCCTGTAGCTCAAGCAGCTAAGGTGCCAGCCACATACACCAGAGCTGGCAGGTTCAAATCCAGCCCAAGCCTGCCAAACAACAATGACAACTACAACCAAAAAATAGCTGGGGATTGTGGTTGATCCCTGTGGGAGGCTGAGGCAGGAGAATCACTTGAGCCCAGGATTTGGAGGTTGCTGTGAGTAGTGATGCCACCCACTCTACCCAGGGCAACAGCTTGAGGCACTGTCTCAAAAAAAAAAAAAAAGAAAGAAAGAAAGAAAGAAAGAAAAGAAAAGAAAAGAAAAAAGAAAGAAAAAGAAAAGAAATGCTGGAGATATCAACTGTCAAACTTAGTACTTAAGGAAATCAGACATTTAATACTTAATACTCTAAATAGTATAATTTGAGTCAGGCAATGTGTACCTCCAGATTTCTTCTTTTTATTCACAAATTGCTTTGGCTATTTGGGCTCCTTTTTGATTCCACATAAACTTTAGAATTGTTTTTCATAATTCTGCAAGAAATTACATTGGTATCTTAATAGGGGCTCACTGAACCTTTAGGTTGCTCTGGACAGTGTGGTCATTTTAATGGCATTATTTCTTCTGATCCATGAGCCTGAGATATTTTTCCATGTGATTGGGTCATATACAGTTTCTTTCTTCTGTTTTTTGTGGTTCTCTCTGTAGACCTCTTTCACTTCTTGCGTAAAGTATATTCCAAGGTATTTAATTTTCTCTGAAAATGTTTGAATGGATTTGAGTCCTTAACTTGACTCTCAGTCTGGAAATGCTACCAATTTTTATACATTAATTTTGTTTTGTTTTGTTTTACTTTTTTTTAATTGGGGATTCCTTGAGGATACAGAAAACCAGGTTACACTGGTTGCATTTGTTAGGTAAAATCCCTCTTATAATTTTGCCCCGCCTCCAAGAGGTGTGTCTCATACCGCTACCCCCTAACCCCCCTCCATCCTTCCCTCTCTATGCTCCCCTATTCCCCCAATCCCCACAACATACTAGGTCATCAATTGTCCTCATATCAAAATTGAGTATGCTGGATTCTTGCTTCTCCATTCTTATGATGCTTTACTAGAAAAATGTGTTTCAACTCCATCCAGGTTAATATAAAAGATGTAAAATCTCCATCTTTTTAGTGACTGAAAAGTATTCCATGGTATACGTATACCATAGCTTGTTAATCCATTCCTGGATTGGTGGGCATTATGGTTGTTTCCACAGTTTGGCAATCGTAAATTGAGCTGCGATAAACAGTCTAGTGAAAATGTCCAATGGTTTTTTCTTTCTTCCAGTAATGGGATTGCAGGATCAAATAGGAGGTATAGCTTGAGTTCTTTGAGGATTCTCCATACTTTCTTCCAAAAAGGTTGTATTAGTTTGCCGTTCCACCAGCAGCATTAAAGTGTTCCCCTCTCTCTTCATCCATGCCAGCACCTTCAGTTTTAAGATTTTGTGATGTGGCCATTCTCACTGGGGTTAGATGGTATCTCAGGCTGGTTTTGATTTATATTTCTCTAATAATTAGGAACAATGAGAATTTTTTTCATGTTTCTTAGCCATTCATCTGTCTTCTTTAGAGAAGGTTCTACTTATCTCTTTTGCCCATTGATAAAAGGGATTATTGGCTCTTTTTGTGTTAATTAATTTGAGTTCTCTGTAGATTCTAGTCATCAAGCTTTTGTCTGATTCAAAATGTGCAAATGTCCTTTCCCAAAGTGTAGGTTTCTATTTGTTTTGGTTGTTGTCTCCTTAGCTATATAAAAGCTGTTCTGTTTAATTAAGTCCCATTTGTTTATTTTTGTTGTTGTTGCAATTGCCATGGAAATTTCCTCACAAAGTCCATCCCCAGGTTGGTAGCTTCCAGTGTTTCCCCACACTTTCTTAAGGATTTTTATTGTTTTGTGCCTTCGATTTAGGTCTTTTATCCATTTTGAATCAATTTTAGTGAGTGGAGAAAGGTGTCAGTCAAGTTTCAGTCTTTTACATGTGGCTATCCAGTTCTCCCAACACCATTTATTGAACAGGGATTCTTTCTCCCAGTGTATGTTATTGTTTGGTTTATCAAAGATTAGGTGGCTATAAGATGTTAGTTTCATCTCCTGGTTTTCTATTTGATTCCAAATGTCTATGTCTCTATTTTTGTGCCAATACCATGCTATTTTGATCACTATGGCCTTGTAGTATAGCCTAAAATCTGGTAGGCTGATGCCTCAGCTTTATTTTTATTACTAAGAATTGCCTTGGCTATACAGGGTTTTTTCTGCTTCCATACAAAACAAAAAAACTATTTTTTCCAAGTCTTGAAAATATGATTTTGGTATTTTAATAGGGATGACATTGAATCTGTAAATAGCTTTGGGAAGTATAGAAATTTTAGTGATGTTGATTCTTCCCAGCCATGAGTATTGTAATATTCTTCTACTTTTTAATATCTTCTGCTATTTCTTTTCTTAGGAGTACATAGTTTTCTTTATAGAGGTTCTTTACTTCTTTTGTAAGGTATATTCCTAGGTATTTAATTTTCTTTGAAGCTACTGAGAAGGATATTGTGTCCTTGATTACCTTCTCATCTAGGCTATTATTGGCATATACAAAGGCTACTGATTTGTGAACATTGATTTTATATCCTGAGATGTTATTGTATTCTTTGATCACTTCCAGGAGTCTTGTGGTTGAGTCTTTGGGGTTTTCTAAGTATAAGATCATATCATCAGCAAAGAGAAAGAGTTTCACTTCCTCTACCCCCATTTGGATGCCCTTTATTTCCTTTTCTTGCCTGATTATTTTGGCTAGAACTTTTAGCACTATGTTGAATAGCAGTGGTGATAGAGGACAAACTTGTCTTGTTCCAATTCTGAGTGGAAAAACTTTCAGTTTTACTCCATTCAGTATAATAGTAGCTATAGGTTTGTCATGGCTGGTTTCAATCAATTTAAGAATTGCACTGCTAATTCTACATTGAAGAACTCTATATTTTTCAGAGTTCTAATTAGAAAAAGATGTTGAATTTTATCCAATGCCTTTTCTGCGTCTATTGAGAGGATCATATGGTCTTTGTTTTTGCTTCTGTTGATATAGTGAATTACTTTTATGGACTTGTGTATTTCAAATCAGCCTTTGCATCTCTGGGATGAAACCTACTTGGGAGTGCTAAATGATTTTTGAATGTGTAGCTATAATCTTTTGGCTAGTATTTTATTGAGAATTTTTGCATCTATATTCATTAGTGAAATTTGTTTGAAGTTCTCCTTTTTAGTTGAATCTTTTCTTGGTTTTGTTATCAGGGCAATGTTTGCTTAGAAGAACATGTTGGGAAATGTCAGGGCCCTGGAAGCTGTGCCTCCAGCCCCATCCCATTAAACTGTCAGGACATGGAAGCTTTACATCTTGACTCTGGGTATGTCTTATTCAAGTCTCATGTGCCAAAGAACCTTAGAAGTCACAGTCAATATTAGTAGGAATGAGCATTTCAGCAGCAATCTCTCAGCAGCAGTCTTAGTAGGAAGCATTGATCAGGTGTCCTTCAAGCAAGAAGCAGAGCCAAAAGAGGAGCCCCAGCTAACTTCTCCTGAAGGTGTGGAAACTGCTATGCAATAATGTCAGTGTACTCATCTTGCGCTCTTGTGTTCTTTAACGAGAAACCAATGATGTTAAATCCCTTTCCCAAACCCTTATTGCCAAAGTATTTCTCACAGATGCCTCCTACAGGGGAAGACTCCTTCCACCTCAATTTTTTGGAATAATTTCTGCAGTATGGGTATAAGGTCTCCTTTGAAGGTTTGATAGAACTCTGCTGGGAAGTGATCTGGAGCAGGGCATTTTTTTTGTTGGGAGATTTTTTATTATTTCTTTGATATCACTGTTTAAAATTGGTCTGTTCAGATCTATTTCTTCTTGGTTAAGTCTAGGGAGAGGGTGTGATTCCAAGTATTGATCCACTTCCTCCACATTGTCAAATTTCTGGGCATAGAGTTTCTTATAGTACTCAGAGATGATCTCTTGTATTTTTGTGGCATCTGTTGTTGTTTTCCCTTTATCATTTCTGATTGAGGTTATTAGAGATTTTACTTTTCTGTTTCTGGTTACTCTGGTCAAAGTTTTATTGATTTTGTTTATTTTTTGAAAAGCTGATTTTTTTGTTTTGTTAATTTTCTGAATGATTCTTTTGTTTTCAGTTTCATTCATCTCTGATTTAATTTTTATTTCTTTTCTTCTGCTGGATTTGGGATTAGATTATTTTCTTTTTCCAATTCCATAAGGTGGTTCATGAGTTTGTTGATGTCCTTTCTTTCTGTTTTTTGAATGTAGGCATCTAATGAGATAAATTTCTGTCTTTGTCTTAAGACTGCTTTTGCTCTATCCCACAGGTTTTGGTAACTTGTGTCTTCATTGTTATTATGTTTAAGGAATTTAACAATTTCTTCTTTTATCTCTTCCTGAACCCAGCTATCATTCAGCATAAGGTCATTTAATTTCCAAACCTTTGTGTAGGGATAAACATTTTTGTTGGAGTTGAGCTCCACATTTATTGCTCTGTGGTCTGAGATGATACAAGGTGTAATTTGTATTCTTTTAATTTTGCTGAGGTTTGATTTGTATCTTAGGATGTGGTGGATTTTGGAGCACATATCATGGGCTGACAAGAAAATGTATATTCCTTACCTTTGGAATGGTGTGTTCTGTATATGTCTATTAAGTCCACATTTCTAGGGTCACATTTAAGTCCTTTGCATCTTTGTTCAGTTTCTGTTTAGAGGATCTGTCCAGTTCTGTCAGGTGTTAAAGTCCACAACTATTATGGTGTTATGGGATATCATATTGCTCAAGCCAATCAAGGTCTGTTTCATGAATAAATCTAGATATTTTCCTTTAAAAGGGATTGTTGTATGTACCTTTTCCATATCAAGAATAATAGAAAATGCATGCTAGTGATTTTTAATCAATTTAAATCCATCTATGCAGTTAATAGAGAAAACCATGAATAGCACACACATATAACATAAAAATTTTCTGAGAGGACACACAGATTCTCAACCTAACTAGAATATTGCTTTACTGTAAAGTAATGCCTATGACTTACCTAGAGCGGGTGTTAAGTATTGGTAAACCACCTTCTGGGATACATCTTATATTATACTCCCTATAAACTTTGGAGATCACAAGTTTCCCACCTTAGCATTCACTTCTCATTCTGTTCTCTTTGGAAAATTTCATGTACATGTGACACTTTGATAGACATCTTAAGACAATGACTCCAAGATCCAAATCTAGACAGGTCTAGCCTGTTTCCTGAAGACTGTATTTTGTACTATTATTTATTGAGAATTTCCACATAGACATCCCACAGGTACCTAACACTTAACATTACTCAATTCTATACTATATCCTTCACTAAACCTACTACACTTCATTTATCTCAGTTAGTGATTCTACCCTCAACTCAGGCTGGGGAAGTGCCTCACAATGTTGTCAATACCCATGGACTTTAAAGTGCTTCAAACTCACTTCCTTTGCTTCAGTTATTTTTTTTTACAAGCTCCAAAACCTATCCTCAATTCTGTATATCTTTGGTTGTAGACAATTCAATTTTGATCTCAGGCTATTCGCTTGAACTAAATAAAGCTATGTTCACCTGAGCCGCATGAATCATAAGGGATTCTTAGGATGGGTTTCACAATTATATAACCTTTTTGATTATATATGGATAGTCCTCAACTTATGGTAAAGTTATATTCCAATCAACCCATTGTAAGCTGAAAATACCATAAGTCAAAATGAATTTAATATGCCTAACTTGCTGAACATCATAGCTTAGTCTAACCTTAAACATGCTCAGAACACTTACTTGCATTGACCTATAGTTGCATGAAATCATCTAACAATGGCTATTTTATAATAAAGTATTAAATGTCTCATCTATATTGGATATTGTGCTGGAAGTGAAAAACAGAATGGGTATGTATGTCTTTAAAGTAGAGTTTCTACTGAATGTGTATGGGTTTTGTACTACTGTCAAGTAAAAGAAATGCTAAATCAAACCTAAGTTTGAGACTGTACATGAAGGATTCTGTGCATGAGTATATGTGCACTTCTGGGATCTTTAGATTTTTACCAGTTTATCAGAACTGATAATTTTTGAAAATCCAGGTCATTTCCTTCCAGATAACTCCTTCCTCCAATCTGCCCTCACCTACAGTTTGGGGTCCATTGCTGATACTCTGTAGCCAATAAGCCCATTCTCATACCAAAGCCTGGCTCCCAGGCAGCCAAGCTTCTGGTCCCCTGCTGCCCTGCAAGGGGAGAGGATCTTTCTGAGGCCCCTGTTGAAGGACTACTCAGTAATTGTTTTTCTAGGAAACTTGCCCAGAGGGCAGGTCTGACACAAACTTCACACCCAGCCCTATGCCCAAAGACCCCTGATTCCCTGACACTCGCTCTGTAGTAGCCAAGGAAGTTGTGTTTAAAAGTCAGAATCACCAGGCTCTTTAGAATTAGTCATGGAGCTTTCCAGCAACCAGCCAGGGTTGACCTACCAGATCTTGGCAACTAGCAGGAATCTCCTATACTGGGGTTATAAGAGTAGGTGATGAGATTGCCAGCAGAAGTCAGAACTCTTCAGTCTTCCTTTCTCTAATAGCAACATTGGTCTCAGAGAAAGTCACTAGGGTCTAAGACACCCAGAGCCTTTCCCCTGTAAACACAAGGACAATGTAAGTCTCTCAAGCTTGCTTGCCCTTGCCTAGACAGTCTCTTACTGTATATTTAACTTTATTTTTCTGCCACCAATATGACCTGGGATGCCAATCTGCCATCTTTTTACTTATGGAACAGTGTTCTCACATCTCTCCCTCAAAGAAACACACACACACACACACACACACACACACACACACAGTGTGAACATTTATTTTTCATCTTTCATTTGTGGCCCAGGGCTCATGGGACCACCAAACAGACTGACTCCCACAAATTAATCATTATGAGGATAATAAATTATGTTTGCTGTAGGCAGAGAAACAATTTAGAGGCAGATATGATAGCAAAGATAAAAAGTGATAAGGTACTGAACTGTAATTGTGGTAGAGAGAAAGTAAAAGATGAGAAAGGGAAAAATATTTAGGAAGCCTTCGTGATTGATTAGATTTGAGTCTGACCAATCTGGAAATGAAAACTTTATGAAAAAGATCTCTCCTGTTTGTATCTCGTTCCTTATTTAATTTTTAAAAAGTGAATTATATTTAACATATAGTACAATGTGAAAATCTTTAATGTATAGGCTGATCAAGTTTTACACATATATATGGAGCCAGGTAACCACTATCCAAATGAAGACACATAACATTTCCATCAGCTCAGAAAATTCCTTCTTTCTCCTCTTCAATCAATATCATTCAGAGAGGAAACTATTATATTATGCTCACTTTATGATCAGAGATTAGTTGTGTCTATTTTTAAACTTCTTTTTAAATAGAAAGTAGTTATTTTACATCTGACTTGTTTCATTCAAAATAATGCATTTTAGATTCAATGCTTATGATACAATTGGTATTTTGACTGAGGGTATAATATTCCATTATGTGCTTAAACCACACTTTTTTTTTTGAGACAGAGTCTCACTCTGTCACCTTGGGTAGACTGCAGTAGCATCATAACTCACAGAAACCTCAAACTCGGCTCGGCACCTGTGACTCAATGGGATAAGACGCCAGCCACGTACACCTGAGCTGGTGGGTTCGAATCCAGTCCCCGGGCCTGCCAAACAGCAATGATGGCTGCAACCAAAAAAAAATGGCCAGGCGTTGTGGCGGGCGCCTGTAGTCCCAGCTACTTGGGAGGCGGAGGCAAGAGACTCACTTGAGCCCAGGAATTGGAGGTTGCTGTGAGCTGTGATGCCACTGCACTCTACCCAGGGTGACAGCTTGAG
>CAUYON010202057.1:0-25007 GCA_963573935.1 Arctocebus calabarensis
AGGAGAAGAAGAAGAAGAAGAAGAAGAAGAAGAAGAAGAAGAAGAAGAAGAAGAAGAAGAAGAAGAAGAAGAAGAAAGAAGAAGAAGAAAGGAAGAGGAGGAGGAGGAGAAGAAATGAGGAGAAGAAATGTCTAAACCTTGGCAGCCAGGTATCTGGCTCTCCTGAGTCCCACGTAGAACAACCTGTGCAGAGGAAGGGGAAATTAACATTAATGCTACTATGATTTATAAAACTGCACATTATAAAATACATCTCACTCATACAGTCATGTACTTCAAATGGTGTGTTTTATTGTATGTGAATTGCCCCTACTCTGGAACTCCTATGTCAGGCACTCTGCAAATTTTTCTTAATTATTTTTTTTTGTATTAAATTATAGACTACTTTGCAAGTTTTTTTTTTTTTTTTTGTGGAGACAGAATCTCACTCTATCGCACTCGGTGGAGTGCTGTGGAGTCACAGCTCACAGCAACCTCCAGCTCTTGGGCTCAAGCGATTCTCTTGCCTCAGCCTCCCAAGTAGCTGGGGCTACAGGTGCCCGCCACAGCGCCCGGCTAATTTTTGATGCAGTTCGGCCGGGGCCGGGTTTGAACCCGCAGCCCTCGGTATATGGGGTCGGGGCCCTACTCGCTGAGCCACAGGCGCCGCCCTACTTTGCAAGTTTTTAAAGTGGATTATCTCGCTTCTCCTCTTCTCTTCTTCTCTCCCATCTCTCTTTCTCTCTCTCCCCCCTCTCCTCCCATGTCTCTCTGTCTCTCTCCCTTCTCTCTCTCTCTCTCTCTCTCTCTCCTCTCTTCTCTTCCCGTTTCTCTCTCTCTCTCCGCTCCTCTTTAATGCTGCTCTGCAGCTTCCCCCGCCAATAAAGACCTTTTGTACAAAAAATAAATAAATAAGTAAAGTGGATTATCTCCTTGAACTTTCCCCAAACGCACCCTACATGTGAGGGTAGAAAATGTAGGGCCTGGTTCAGGGTCATACAGCTGGTCAGTGACGGAGGGCTCCAGGTCCAGCTTAGCAAGATTGGCAGGCTGGCTCTTTCCTTCACTTATTCAGTCACTGAATCAACAAAAATGTGGATGTCCAGTATTAAACAGGGCCAGTGGTTTCTAAATTTCAGGATGCAGCAGAAACATCACCAGGAACACTTATTAACATGCTGGCTTCGGGACCCACTGCCAGGGTTGTGCCTCAGTGGGTGGGGCACACCTGGCTAGGGCTAACCACCCAGCGGGTGACCCCTGGGGGCAAGACGGGCACAGTGAAGGAGGGAGAGGGAGCGAGAGCCTGTGCACCCGAGCAGGACAGGCTGAGTCACAATGCATTTGTGCTCAGGTATTAATAGAAACATAAAACCCCAGATCAGCCATTTCTTCCCCCTCGAGACAAGCCCGGACGACACCGGGTGCTCTTCTGTGACTCTGACCTCTGCCGCATATTAAACAAGAGGCGAGTGGGTCACATGGACACCTCATTAATTCGTCCTCTCTGTGGGGAGATGGTGAGAGGACAGCAGAGGGCAGAACTCTCCAGCTGCAGTGTGATCAAGGATAACTAGCCCATGGGGGGAGGGGGTGGCCTTGGAAAAGGGATAAATTAGCGCATCCTTTGCTTGCCAATAGGTTCTCGTAGGAGAGTGGGGGGAGGGCTGGGGAACTTTGCCTAAAGCATTTGAACTGTCCCCCTACAACCCTGTTTTCACTCTGCGTTTACTCAGCAAACCTGCCCCTGAGCTATAGCTTTGGGGTAAACTCAGGCCCAGCTGCTGCTGAAATTGCCACATACCCTGTCTTCTACCGAGTCTTAGCACTATTTTTGACCTTCCCAATCCCTGGTAGGGGCTCCAAATGTACACACACAAATGACATCCCATCTGACCTGGCCTTTCTGGGCAATTCAGAGTTAGACATCCTAGTTCAAGTTCATTCAGTCTCTTTTAGCTAAGGACCTAACTTTTCAAAGGTCAAAGCTGCTGCAGGACTGTCTTAGCTCTCAGGAGGACATGCCTTCTCCCTCTCCCGGTTTGCCAGGATGCAGGTAAGGTTTCCTGCCGGCCCTGGGGTGTTGGTTTGGGCCATCTTTCTTGCAACATTCCCTGCAGTGTTTTGGATTGGGGTCCTATAGTCTGTTTTCTGCAGCTAAGTCATTCAGGGGCATTGCTCCTGCTGCGTGGTCTCCCACTCCGGGGCTACTACATGGAAGTCTAGTCTAGTTATGACCCCTCACGACCCCTGTCATGGCTGGCTGCTCTGCAGTCCTTACCTATAGGGCTGGCCCCTCGGCAGGTACATTGGCCACTCTCAGCTCACTCTGGACCCTTATACACTGCTGAGAACCTAGGAGACCAGGGGTGCTAGTGCAGGCTCCTCTGGTGTTTCCTGAACCTGTGTCACTATCATTTCTGCTGGGGGGGTGGGGGACAGACTCACATTGTGGAGGCTGGGTCCTTGGCTCCAGAAGCACATGGGTAGGAGCAAGGGAAACGGGGAGTGTCAGCATTCCCTTTAATCTAGGAAGCTTCCTCCCCTTCTCCTGGGGTCCAGCCTCCCATGCCAGTGGTGCTGGGTCCTATGGAAACCACCAGCATCCTCAGCCCGATGTCTATCTTGTGTGGCTCCAGCTCACCTTCTTGTCACATTCTGTGTCCTCTCTACCCTACACCAGCCTAGAGTCATCCTTGCACTCAGACCTCCAGGCTTCGCACTTGGTGTATAAAGAGCAACATGCAGAATGCAGAAAATCTTTCTTCCTGCAGTAAAGCCTAGCTTTCAAAACGCTTTTGCTATGGGCTTGGGAATCCCAGTCTGGCTGGATGTTCACTTTCTCTTTGTGTCCTCTTATAACCCTATTCTTCCCCAAGGCGCTGGGCTTCTGGCGGACTAATGAGAAAGTCACAAGCAAGAAAGAAAAGTGAAAAACCAAATACATTTCTATGTTTGAAATGTTTTATTCCATTACATATGTCAGTCTGCCCTGGGGATGTCTTGGTAAGGGATATGCTGAGTACAAAAGTGTGTGGAGGTGGCCCTCATCAGAGCCCTGCCTGACACCTGGGCTGGAGGGCAAGGGCACCGGCTCCTGGACAGTGGCCTCAGCTGCCTATGGAATGACAACAGTAAGATCCGTGTCACTGAGGTCTGAGGGTTAGAAGAGGTTAAACTGATACGGACCAGCCCTTGCCACTGGCACACATGACATGCTTTGTATCCTACTCCCCCTTGGGCAGGTCTGGGGAGCCCAGCTGGACCACATTCACCCTCCCGTTCTCCTGCCAGGAAGCTTTGGTGAGAGCAGCAATGACAGGCTGGTACGCACTGTTTCCAGGTGTCAAGGGCACAGAGGGATCATCTCCCAAGCTCAGGTCTTTGCTAGGTGGAAGAATGAAGACCAACAGGACACTGGCCTGATGAAGAGGAAGGCTGGACACTGGGCTACCAGGCGTCCACCCAGGGACCTGGGGCTGACTCCCCTGACTTGCTGCTAGAGTGAGACATCTGGGCTCCCTTCCCATCCAGGCCACCCCTGCGACTATTTGTCACCAACCCCCACCTTAGTTTCCCCACTACGCAGGGGACCCCAAGCTGGAGTCAAAGGGCGTGGGCACAGTGAGTCTGAAACACACCAGTTAGGAAATCAAAAGCCATCTCCTTGCTGCTGGCGAAGGTGGTTCGCCTGAAGGTCAAGATAAACCCGCAGGGTGGGGGTGGGGCCGGAGAAGCAGGGAGTGTTTTGTTTGGCTCGGGCTGGCCGTTGCCTCGGTAGCTGAGAACATCGGCTCTGGTCACGCTTGCCTCCCCGCCAATCCTATTACTCCCTGTGGTTGGGCTCCCAAAATAGCCCCTGTCAGCCCCATCATCACAGTTCAGCGTTTCCACCACCGGCCACTCATTGTTCTGTGGTCACAGTCATCGTTAACCCCTCCTCTGCCAGCCAGCAGAGGCACCTGGGCTGAGTCCACCTTTGAGAAAATCATTTTACTTTTCATTTCCCCTTCAGCTCTGCGGGAAATCCAAAGGGCGCCACAGTGGGACGGAGCTCCGACCTGGTTCCAGACACCGCAGACCTACATCGCTTTCTTTTCAACTAAGAGCAGCAAATTGCCCTGCAAGGGTAGGGAGGTTATCCGCATTTGATGGAGGAGGAAAACGAAGCACCAGGAGGTGAAATGACTTGCTCAAGGTCATCAGCCAGGGTGGGGCTCAGGCCAGGTGCAGACCAGGTGCAGATCAGGGCTGTCTGATTCAAGGCTGGGCTTTGTGTCCTACAAACACTGCTGTCTTGTCCTAACAGAAGTGGTAGTTCCCCCCACGGCCCTCCTTCAGCCTTTGGTTAACAGACCCCGGCCTGGAGGCACAGAGGCTGAGTGCTGACTGTCTCAAGATCATCTGTGGTGTATGTGCTGTAAAATGTAGATTACAAGGCCCTGGCCCCCCACAACTTGTCTCAGTAATTCTAGGAATCTGCATTTTTAGCCAGCAGGTCTCAGAAGAGTGATGAGGAAGAACATTAGGGAATCAGAACTGTCCTGAGACTCTGCATGACAAATCAACTTTTCAGATGAGAAGATGCAGATTCCTCCACTGAACCAGATTGTCTCTCAAAAGAAAATAGCAACAATTTTACTGCAAAGGCCAGCCTGGAAAATGGGCAAACGTGGCACACATTTGGACTTGGGTGTGAGTAGATTCCCAATAAGGAGACAGCTAGGGTAGTCGCTTTCAGCACAGGCTTTGGATCCAGGCGGACCCTCAAATGGTTGGGGCATGAATGAGATGAGATGGTGGGGCTCACAGGGTTAGCACAGAGCCTGGCACTGATGATACTGTGTGAAACAGGCCAAAATATGTGCAAGAATGTGTCCTGACAACCTGCTATTCAGTAGCTCATTCAGACTGGTAAGGCGGAGGCTGCAATTATCCCCAGTTCACAGGACAGAAAACAGGAACAGAGAAATAACTTGGATGGGAGACCAGGCCTCTGGCTTCAGAGATTTTTCCAGTCATCATTAGATATGTCCCCTGGGGACAGAGGAGTCCTGGTATGATTGTTAGAGAGCCTTCCCTACCACTAAGACCGCCCTGCCTTCTCCATCTGCTGTTGGAGAGCCTGGACCAGGTGCTGCTAGCGGTCTTCTGGCCCTGACCCAATGGAGGGTGCACCTGCAGGGGACTCCTTTTGACAGCCCCAGGACCAGCCACCTCAGTTCCCACAGCCAAGCCCCTGGCACTCTAAGCTCCCAGCCTGTGTCAGGCCCTGACAAGCTATTGACTGGCCCTCAGGGGGGCCTCAGGACAGTCTCTGGTGGTTTGGACAGTAACTTTTAGATCCTGACCAGTCTTGGCTTGCGTACTCTTGTCGTTTAAATCAGTAGAACTCAGGATGAAGAAACCAAGGGTTTTAGAGTCCGTGTGTTGACCCTGAAATCCATAGTGAAGAATGTAGAGGCTTGAAACATTTTTCACTTTTCGGAAGCCTGGACTTAGAGTCCATTCAGCTCCAAAACAATTCATAGTTTCCAGGGAGAAAGTCAGAAATAGTTTCTGTGGAGTCCTGTAGAAATGCTTGGGTGCCCTCTCTGTGCCTCTGAGGCTGGTTTCAGGGCAATGATGGTTTGCAGAACACCCAGCACAGCACCTTACTCACTATGGCCTCTGACTGCCTCTTCTTGCCTTCCCAGAGCTTCCCCTTCCACTGGCCCTTCTCTGTTCCCGGAGCCCGACCAAATAGACCACATTGACAGGCTCCTGACCTCAGGCTCTGGCTGGGTTTGGCCAGGGGGGCACCTGGGCTCGAGGAGTAGAGTTGGCACAATCCGGCTGAGTCTCTTGCTGGTCAGGCTTCCCTTGCCCTCATGCTGTGATCTGTAATATTCCCCGATTCCCTTGTCCCTTTGGGCCTAAAGGTGAGAACAGACTCCTCACAGTGTCCTATAACTTGGCTTGAACTTTGTAAATAGTTCCTTTGTTAAACACTCAAGTTCTGCTTTGACTGTGTCATCTGTTTCCTCCTGCTACCCTGACTGGTACAGTAACTAAAAATATACAAAACCAAGTGAATAAAAAAAACCCTTGTTTTAACAGACCAGCGCTGGAGCCTCTGAGGTGGGCAGCTATCTGCTCAAGGTCACCCGCGAGTCAGAGGCCTGGGCCCAGCCTCCCACCTCCTGTGCTGTTCTCCCCTCACATCCCAGGCCCTCAGATCCTGACACCTCACTGCGGGGAGAAGGAAGCTCAGTTGGCCCCTCAGGGAGGAGCCCCAGACCCAGAGGAGGGGCCCCTGGCTTTCCCTCCTTCTGGGACAGCTGTCCCCACCCTGGCTAGGGACTGATGGCCAAGTGAAGACCACTTGTCTCCATCAGACTTCATGTGGCCGCTATCAGGCTCTTCACCCTGAAAGTGGTGTCCACGCTCCTCCTCAGCTGGGGCTGCCTGCTCTGAAAATTCGCCCTTAACTACTTGGCTTAGCCGAAGGCACTGGTCACACTTCACACATGAATGGGGTACAGTGAATGAATTGGCACTACTGCATAAGCGAGTTTATCAGAGCTGACCAAGAAGCTCTCCTGACGGAAGGAAGAGAGTGTGAGTCACGACTCTCCCCACTCAGACAGGCCTCGGCCTAAACTGGCTTTTAGCAGCTGGCTCGGCTGAGAAGTCCTGGGCTACCCGCTTTCAGGCACGCAGGGTCCACAGGATTAGTCTCCCTCCATTCTTGGTTATGTTGCTTTCTTTTGCCAGCAGGGTCTCCCCAAGTGACAAAGACGATCACCTGCAGCTCCGGACTGCTGAGAAGCCCCTCAGTTCCAGCAGCCCCTGCCTGTCACTGGCCGACCTCGGGTCACACACACCTCATGCTCTATGGCTGAGGAACGGATGTGACCGCAGCATGGCCCTCCTTCATCAGCGCAAGCATGGGCACCACAGGAGGCTGCTGTCTCCCCCTCCCCCACAGGGAAGGATGAGAGCAGGAGGCCTTCGGTGTCTGAAGGAGAGAGACCAGACATTAGACAGGAAGGGAGGGAAAAGGAGGCCAATTTCTCTCCCCGTTCTCCCTGGGCTGGACTGTGCTTGTTTGCCCTTCAAGTCATTGTAGGGACGTAGAGGGTTTCTCCTCCATGGGCCCTCTCCTCACCTCTAGCCCTGGGGACCTTCAGCCTCCTACTGTCCCCTCCTCCCCATACCAGCTGCTTACCAGCCTGTGCCCTCCGCTAGATGGAAAGCTCCTCCAGGCCAAGGGAGGCTGTGAGTCACAGTAGCAAACACTTCCCCTTCCCCAAATCCTTAACCAATACAAAAGTTGGTTTCTCTCTCACACGAAGTCCAACACAGACGTTCCTAGTTGGTGGGTGGCCCTCCATGTGGTCAGTCAGGATGCAGGGGCCTTGGAACATCACCCTCCAATAGAACTTTCTGTGATTTTGTGCACAGGTAACTACTAGTATTGGTAATGTAGCTAGCACCTTGGAGGAACTCAATTTTTACTTTTACTTAATGCTAATTAATTTATTTTGGTTCACACTTTATTCAGCATCAAAATAATGACAATTAATTTTAAGTAGCCGTGTGTGTCTAGTGGCTGCTGTCATGGATGGCGTGGCCTTGGAGCTCAACACTGGATCTTTGGATTCCATCTAGAAGACCCAGAAAGAGAGGGTGTGGGCAAGACCATTTTGAATCAGGCCTGGTATGTCACTTGCCTATGTTCTACTGGGTGACATCATTAGGTGATAACACGTCCCTGCAGTGGACACTGGGATCTCACAGGGAGCCCTGAAGATAGACGGATGAGTTTTGGTGAGAGAGCAGCCGTCTCTGCCATACACCACGCTGATCACCTCTCTGCTTCCCAGACCTAGCAGTGCCTGGCAGGAGGCTGGCACTCAGGGAAGGTTTTCTGGAATGAATAGAATATGAATATGAGTGAGAGTATGTAAATAAATATGAATATGGATGAAGTGGTTGGGGGGAAAGGTGTGGCAGGGAGAACTCTAATTAAGATCTCTTCTTGGCCCTAGGCCAAGCCCTTGTTCCCAGTAGCTCCAGGGAGCTCCGAGTCACCTCACTAACCTCAGATTTTCCTTTCTAGGACCTGAAATACAGAAAAAAATACATAACCTCAAACACAGGTCAATGATATTCCTTTCAACAACCACCCTTGACCTTGCAAGGGGGTAAGCAGGGTACAAAGCACCTTGCCTAACAGGGCGGGAGGCACCCAAAGCTGGGGCCCTGGGTTAGGGACACAGCAGGGTGACTCCTACATATGACTCCACATACAAATTAGCCCTGCAGCATAAGGTCTGTAGACTGCATTCTGGGAACTGGAGTCTCTCTGGAAAGTGGAAATGGCCACTGAAGAGATCCCAGAGGCAGGAAGAGAAGTCATCAGCTAGGGGTCCAAGGTCCTGAATTCCCCTCCTGCCTCTATCTCTAACTTGCTATTAGACGTTTTACTTATTGTCAAGACTTCTCAGCTAAAACCTATAGGCAAGGTACCTCCTCGCTGTGGGCTTCTGTAGCCTCCTGAAAAATGAGAGGTCTCGACAGAATTTTAAGGTCCCTTTAGCCCAATAGAACTGAGATTGACTTTTGCCTCTGCCTCAACAAGCTATGCAGACTTCAGCAAGACCTTTTGACTTTCAGAAGCCTCAGTTGGCCCAGCTATGAAAAAGGAGAGGAATGCCACTAGCCTGGGACTGGGTGGGAAAGAAGCAGTGAACCCTTGATTTATGGTAATGGTCAGAGTTGCATGAGATGAGATATACCACCTCCACGGTCCACCTTACATGGAGTTGAAGACCTAGGTTCTATGGAAGTGAGGTGGTCACAAGAGGTCTGTCTCACAAGAAGGGGCAGGGACAGCCTGACTTGTAGTGTCTCATATGGAGACCCCTGCAGTGGACAGTCTAAGTTACCCATAAGCCATCACTGAATGAGAGGCTAGAGAGAGGAACACACGTGTTCTATGAGGCAGCTCCAGTGCCCCACCAGCCAGGCCCTGTTCACCTTGGACCCCAGACCTGGGAAGGACTTGACACAATGCAGCACTCAGTACTCTTTGGCTGATAAATGAATGAATATTGAGCTAAAACAGACTCACACCAAGGGAGCCCTTCCTGGAATTCCTCACACTTAGGCCCTTCTTGGGGAAGCAAATGGTGACATTAGAAGGAAAGGTCAGAAGCCAGTGCACGGAATGCTGGACTCACTATATCCCCATGTCAGAAAACTCCCTCCCCAATTAGCAGCAGAGACAAAGGCAAGTCTGTGGGTACCCCTCCCTCTGAGTGCTGTGACATTGGCCTAGCAGGCTAGAGGACAACACTAGAAAAGCCCTGTTCACCCTGTGCTGCCCTCCCCTGCCCCTGGCAGCACATGGAGCATCTCTCCTGGAGACAGTAACCCCCTTTGGCAGTCGTCCCCATCTATCACTCCATAGTGGTACCATAGTGGATGGTACTAAGGAGATGTGGAGGCAGGGGCTTAGGTCTGAATTTGAGGCGGAGGACTCCTCATCTGCTTCCCAAGGGCAGGGGAAGGCTGGTCCTAGCTGTCTTAGCAGGTGAGCCCTGAGGTGAATAACCCAGTCTAACTGCAGCCCCTGGCAGCAGTCCCACAGGAAGCAGCAGGCTGGGAGCCATACTGGAGTTGTCCTGAATGCATCCTTCCCTCTGGTCAGACCCTGTATGAGTATATCTAGAGACACCAGACCTGCAAGCCTCAGTTGACCCCATGGGCTCCACCTCTGCTGGGGAATTTAGGCAGGGCTCTGCAGGGCAGTTCTTCTGCTCCACACAGCATTGACTATAGATGGACTGGTCTGGAGGATTCAGTACTTCTTCAATAACATGCTGACACATCTGGTGCCTACTTCTTGTTCTCTCTAGGACCCAGTTCCTTGCCTGTGGGTCAGCTTCACAAAGGACAGGCTTGGAAGCTTCGGAAAGCATTACTAAGAAAATGAGTCACAACTTTCCATAATATGATAGCTAAGATCATTTGAGCAATTACTGTGTCCCAGGAACTCTCCTAGGTATGTGCATAGGTATCTCATTTTTTTCTCATGATAATAAACCCTGCTATCCTTTCCCTTTTATAGATGGGCAACTGAGACAGTTAGACAGTTGTCCAGTAACTTCCCTGGAATAAGCACAGGCAGGATTCAGGCCACAGCATTGGGCCCCAGAGTATAAGCTTTGACCCTGGGGTTTCTATCCCAAGGTTGACTGGCCTCCAGTGCTGTCAGACTGACTGCAATACTGGTACTGCCACTTGTGAGCTGTCTCATTGCATCCCTCTCTGAGCCTCAGCTTCCCAGCCCATGAAATGGGATGATAGTACCCACTCCCTTGGTTTACCAGGGATGATGTGAAATCAAGTAGAGTAGGTTCCAGGAAAGGGCTTGGTACTGAACAAATATCAAGTCTCTTTCCTTTTCTCCCTCAAAAAGGAAACATGAAGACAATACCCATGACAAACCACCATTGTTTCCCAAGAGGGTGTAGGCACTGGAATTCTATTATTGTGAAGCTCGGACTAAACCCAATACTGAGCCCTCTGGAGGAGGTGAAAGGGGTGGTAATTGTAGCTAATGTTTTCCAAGTACCCCCTGTTTACCAGGCTGCCCCTCCCAAAAAGAGTCAGAGATTTGGAAAGTATAAGCAAAGAACCCAAGTCCCAAGGGAGGAGTCACAAAAGAGAGATTTGAACCCAGAATCTGTGTCCCTTGCATCTTACCCTAGCTTTCAGGAGGCACTCCTGAAACACAGAAGCTCATTTTGCTCAGGAAAAGTAGTTGAGGGTGTCATCAGAGGGGAGATGACTGCCTGCTGTCAATTATGCTAAGGAGTTCTTGCCCTCTGGCCACTGGTATCAGGTTCCAACTCCTCACAGCCCACTAGCTCCTGCCTGCTCTGGGTCCGTCTGGCCTCCCTGATCTCATTTCCTCCAGTTGCCCTGGCTGCTTTTGCCAGTCTCACTCCTGCCTCTGGGCCTTCGTACTTGTCCTTCCAGTCTGGAACACACTTCCCCCAATCCTAGCATGGCTCACCCCTCACTTTACCCCGGTGTCTGCTCAAAAAGCACCTCCTCAGACTATCTAGTGTTCCACCCCACCTCGCCACTTCCCATCCCCTTCAGCTGCTTTTCCCCCTGCCATCTAGCACTTAACACTACCATGTTCATCTCCTTTTGTAATTTGTGGTCTGTCTTCCCTATTGCAGCGGCATTTGGTCACTGTTCTAACCCTGGTCCTGAGGGTAATGCCTATACATAGTGAGTGCTGGATAGTCACAGAAAGAAAGACCTGATTAACAGGACAAAAGGAAGGCCAGGGGGCTGAGAAGCTTGTGACTTAAAAATTGACCCAGAAGAAGCATCTGCTTAGAGTCTTATTTGGTTGTTTTTAATCAGAGCTTTGCTGACCTCGCTGGTAGAATGGCCATATCCTTGCCCACTGGTTCTACGATTCTCAGAAGCCTTTTCCTAACAGAGAAACGTTGCTGTTCAGCTGAGCATAACCACATTACAGGTGTTGCCCCAGATGGGGGAAGGGTTAATATTTTAATAGGAGACACCCAAAGAGTCTAATCTGCAAGACCCAAAGGCCGACTGTTTCACAGGTGGTGACCTGTGCGGTTACACAGGGTCCCTCTCCCAGAAGGACCTCCATGCTGGATTTAATACTCTGTGACACCGTCTTGAAATTCTCATCTTTGTCACAAGTGGCTGACATTTTCATTTTGCACTGAGCTCTGGAAATTATGCACCCAGTCCTCTCCAAAGAATAGACCAGTGGGGGAGCTTCAAGCTTTATAGCTGTTGGTTATTTGTGGCAAGAGGTCTTTGTGGGGGCTGCTCATTCAATCCATCCAGGCCACCCTCTGCATTGCCAGTTAAATTCATCTACCATGGCTGGGTGCAGCGGTTCAGGACTATAATCCTAGCACTCTGGGAGGCTGAGGCGGGTGGATTTCTTGAGCTCAGGAGTTTAAAACCAGCCTGAGCAAGAGTGAGCCCCTATGTCTGCTAAAAAGAAAAATAGAAAAACCAGCTGGGTGTTGTGGTGGGTGCCTGTAGTCCCAGCTACTTAGGAGGCTGAGGCAGGAGGATTTCTCAAGCCCAAGAGTTTGAGGTTGCTGTGAGCTATGATGCCATGGCACTCTACTCAGGGTGACAGAGTGAGACTCTGTCTCAAAAAATAAAAATAAACTAAAAAATAAATAATTCATGTACCATGCACTGGGCACAGTGTCAGACATTAGAGAAGTCACTGGAATGAACAGGGCTTAGCACCTGCCTTGGCAGCTGCCAACCAAGAGAAGAGCCTGGCAGGTAGAGAGAGGGGGGACACTGAGCTTGAGTGGGGAAGGCTCGCAGTGGGCCCGGCACTATCCAGACCATCAGCTGGAAGCAACTCCAGGCAATCTGATCTCTAATCCCACATTCTCACGTCTCTTAATAAAGCCTCTGCAGAGACACAGGAAGGTCGGGGTGGGAAGGGAAGCAACATGGCTAGTCCCAGAATCTCCAGATCTGGACCATGGTGGGTGCCTGGGAAGACTTGCACCAAGGAAAGGGGCTTGGTCATCCTA
Organism: Arctocebus calabarensis; assembly: GCA_963573935.1. Lineage (NCBI taxonomy): Eukaryota > Metazoa > Chordata > Mammalia > Primates > Lorisidae > Arctocebus > Arctocebus calabarensis. Next base: position 12,591 of record CAUYON010202057.1, read on the forward strand.
CAGCTTGGCAGCTTTTGTAGGCCAAAGGAGCCCTGGAGTTTAGAGAGGGTAACCATCGGACGGTCACTTTCTTGCTGGAGAGTCTTCCTGCAGCCACAGTGGTGGCACATAGAAGAAGGGACAGAAGACAAACTCCCCCAAGCAGGGGAAGAAGAAATTCCCTTGACAACACCTTTCCTGTTCCCCTACCCCTCAAATCTCATTGGTTTATTGAGAGAGGACTGGAGCCAGTCGCGTCCATGTATCATCTCCTTGATCCTGTACCCACTCAGGAATATTGTCAACTTCATTTTTCAGAGAAGGAAGGAGGCGCTCCAAGAGGAGGGGTGACTTGCCCAAGGTCACACCGGCACAGAGACACAGGGTGAATGGGTTTGTGGGGCCCCAGCTCGGAGCTCCTGGAGTCCTGAGGCCACTGGGCAAGGCAAAAAGCCCCAGGCATGACACCTGCTCTGGGCCATGAGACCCCACCATTGGCCCTCGGGAGAGGGGCCAGCGCCCTAGGCCCAGAGAGGGCACAAACGGGCAGGAAAAGTGCCTCCAGATCCCGGGGCGCCACATCTGCGCGGAGGGGGCTGGGGGACTCGCGGTGCCGGCAGCGGTGTCGCAGCGCGCCTTCCCGCCTCCTCAGGGACTGTGCCGAGCGGATGCTGCTGCCTGCGTGTGAACAGGGCTTGTTTTCCCTTCACGCCCGCGGGCTCCGTTTTTATGAAGCACTTCCTTCTGTTGGTGCTTTGGGAATAGTCATTCTTGGCTCGTACCGCGTGCCGCTGACAGTTGGACTAGGAAATGTACTCACGGCTTAATTAGGGCATCGCCAGACCTGCCAAGCTCCTGCCCCACCCCTGCAAGGTGGTCGCAGCCCCAGGAACCCCGGGGACCCTCCCGCTGTGGTGGGGCCCCCTGCTGCTCCTGCTGCAGTAAGACCATCGGTAACTCTGCTGCAGCCTGGTGAGCCAGCCAGCCTGCAACCTTCCCCCCACCCCCAGACACCTTTCCCAGACAAGGCAGATCTGCCATTGTCCTCCAGGAGGTCGTCCTGTTTCACACTTTCCTTCTCACCTTTGCTACTGTCTAGAATGTCTCCCCTTTTCTCCCAGCATAGTCAGACGGCTTCTGCTTACGGACCCCCAATTCCTTCCACTCGCCTTCCCCGAACCCACTGTCTCCAGGCCTGGCTGCCGCTGTGCCCCCGTGCCCCCAGGACTGTTCTGGGCAGGTAGATCGTTGGCGACTCCCTGCTCTCTGACTCCAGGGCAGCGCTCACCTGCAGGGGAGAAGCTCACCTGGAGATTTCATCCATTTTTGAGGACACTAATGGTAGCTTCACAGGAAGGCTGGCTTTCTAATCACTGCAAAGCTGAGAATGGACATCCACTTACGCAGCTCAGGGCAAGACCGGGGACACGTCGCACCCCAAAAGCCCAGAAGAACAGCACAGAAGGAGGCTGGCTGGGTTGACTTTAAATGTCAAGCCAAAAAATAAATATTGAAAATTCAACTGCATACGATATTAAAATCCCATTATTAAAAAAAAAAAAACAACTAGAAAAAATATTTGCAACACATATGGCAAAGGGTGAGTTTCCTTAAATGCTAAAGCTCTCTGACAGTCAGCAGAAAATCAACAACCCAAGGAGAAAATGAGCACGAAGCAATAGGCTGTTCACAGAAAAGAACCCTGAATGGCTCCTGAGGAAATGAGACGTGCGCTCTGACTCACAATGACGGAAACGTGGGGGTAAAAAGTGACATCGGGGTTTCAAGTGGGTGGAGAAACCTCTTCAGGAGTGTGGCCTCGTGGGAGAAGGCTGCAGGGGGCTGTGTGGCGGGGAGGGCCTGCTGTCATTTCAGCGGCTGGCTGCCTTAAGGAGGTACAGTCTGCACAGGGGGTCGAACCCCGGGTGAGTCTCTGCACAGACGTGGCCCACAGCTTCTCAGCTGTGTGACTACCAGCAGCTTTCAATCTCGGAGCCTGGGTCCCATTTGTAAACCGAGGGAGAGAGAGTCAGAGAGTGACACAAAGATGGGGAGGGCAGAGCTGGGGTCCCCATGGGGAAGAGGAGGGCCGCGTGAGGAAGGAAGAGGCAGGTCTGGTGGGGGCAGACCTAGGACAGCTGAGGGAATGGGTGGAAGATGAGTTGGCCTTGGAGACCCAACTTTCAAGGTTATTTAATGATGAAGGAAAGGAGAGAGCTTGAAGGGGGGACGGGATACAGATGGGAAGGTGATTAGGAACATCCGGGCAGGTGGACATGGCCACAGGCTCTCCCGACTATCTCCGGGCATGGCTCCCAGCTAATGCGTCTGACTGGCCATGTTTTATATCACCCCATCTAGCAGAATTCCAGGTTACGTTTATAGCGCTGGGCACATCCAGAGCCCAACAGAGGAATGGGCCAAAACCCAGTTTGGCAGGAATTAGATGGAAATGGTGACATTCAACCCAGAGCTTCAGAGGACAGCAAACCCAGAGAACAGTCCAGGATATTGCATGGGAAGAAGAAAGCTCTAGCCTAGGAGAGGCCCAGCAGCACAGCCAAGTAGCAAGGCCAATAGGAAAACAGATCCCAACGTCAGAAGCTGGAATAAACTTAAAATGTGTACTCGAGCCTGACCTACACGGGCCACTCAGCTGACATTTCTCACATGCATAAACTGAGCCTGTGAGCCCCTGAGTACAGCAAGGATATAGGGACACCAGGACTCGGGGTGCAGGGCAGGTAACACGGGTGTGGGGGAAATGTCGTCTGCAGGTCTCAGCACCCTACACACTGCACTTGCACTAGGCAGGAGCCCTGCTCCCCACAAGGTGTCACCTTATAGGCCAGAGGATGGGCACCCAGCAGCTAGGTGCAGGCTCCCTAGATTCTGCAGGGCTGCTTTCCTTGGTGCCTTGGGGTACCTGATTTCCACGGAGCAGGAAACCCTGCAAACTTTGGCAGGGGAAAGGGGAAGGTGCTTAGGGCTCTGGAGGTCACAGACTCCAGGATGTCAAGGAGGTGAGGGAGAAACCAGGGCAGATTTGAAGACCTTAGAAGCGTAATATCTCTCCTGTATCCTGCCTCAGTTCCCCGGCTCCGTGTTCCGACTTAGGCCAGATCTAGCAGAAGTATCTGGCTGGCTGCTGGCCAGCCAAGGACGGGACCCTCTAAATCCACCCCTTGTTCTGAAAGGTCCAGGCTGGCTGAGGCAGGGCAAGGCTTCTTTTGAAGGGAAAAGGGGGTTCACAAGCCCATCTGGACTGTCCTGAATTCCTGGTGAGGCTAGAACCTGTGTGGCAGGTGTCAGAAAGCCTGATGCAGACTCATCTGGCCTGGGCGCCGTCTTATCCCTACAGAGCCATGGAATACAGTACATTCTCTCTCTCAGCCTCAGTTTCCTAAATTGCTAGATGAAAATAATAATGTGTTTGTCACAAGGTTGTTGGGAGGAGAAAATGAGATAATAAACAGGAGAGTGTTCTGTAAACTGTAAAGCTAGGAGCAAGTTGTTTTATTTCATACCTAAGGGAGTGAATGCTCTTTTTTATTTAATGTTGGAACTTGGTCCAGCCCCCATTGATGCCATGCATGTGTCAAATCTTCTGCCTACATCCACAGCCCGGGAGGGGAAATGCACACACATCTTTGTGCAGAATGCACCAGGACGGATGATCTCGGCTGTAGCTCTGTCCCCTGAGGAAGGTGGGCTAGACTTCTGGGTCTCGGTTTCTCCATTTGCAAAACAGGCTTGATGTTGATAGCTTCTCCCAGTTCACACGTGGCTTGCCTTCTTTCCCCCTCCTCTCCCCTTTTCTCCCCTGCTCTGGGGATTCTGTGGAGGGCAGCAGCTAAGGAGGAAGGGTCCCCTGGAACAGTTCTGTGCCCTCACCAAACCTGCACCCTGCTGGGTGCTCCAAACCCAAGCCATCTGCCCACACAGCCCAGAGCCAAACAAGAGGGCACTTTGCATTCCTCTTGAATTGCTCCAAGTGTGCCAGTAACCTTTTCACAACTGGATTATAAGCTTCAGAAATCATCTATAATCTCCTTTATGAGAATCCCAGCTGCTCTCTGCAGGACCAGCACGGGCACCCAGCAAAAAAGTTTGTGGGAGGAAATGGAACAGAGCTGTTCTCCACACGCTGGCCTTCCTGATTCAGTGCTCCTCCCCTTCCTGTTCCCAGCCTCTTGACCCCAACATGCTTTTCACTGTCCGCATAGCCTCAGTTTCCCGTATTTCACATGCCTTCAACAAAATTCTCCTCTTAAGAGGCCCAGCAAGCTCACTTCCTCTTGGACCGCGTCCCCCTGGTCCCCGGGATCCTGAGGCCCTGGCGGGGAGGGGCTGCTGCTCCGGAGCTCTCACCCAAGTCTGCAGACCCGGGTGTCATCTCTTGCAACAGCTGACAGTGGCGCCGGCACCACTTTGGTGTCACTTTTAACACCGTGCGTTAACACCGCTGCTGACTGCGCAAGGAGGCCCCTCAGAGCTGCACGCAGCCACACCCCACATGTGGAGTTGCTAATCCGGCTGTTGTTCAGCAGGTTCTCTTGACTTCACCTCCAGACGTGTTACTTGTGGAGGGAGAGACACCACGGAACTGCACACGCTTCCCGAGAAGCCATGACGGGACCTGCTCAGCCTGTGTCGGCCAGGGGAAGGGGGACATTTCCGAGCAGTGACATGAAAAGATCTGAGGCCTGGATCTTGCCACTTACACACAGTCCCCTAAATTAGAAGAGGATGGAGGGGATAAGAAAGAGGGAAATCGTGTCACTCCACAACTTAAAATCTTTTCTGCAGTTTTATCCATACCACGTGTTTCCAAAGAATACTTCATGATGCAATGGTAAGAGACTAAAGCAGCGTGCAAAACCATAGACACGATGATTCCAATTCTGCAAATGTGTGGGGTGGGCATCACCACTGTTCACACAGGTCCAACTCCTGGTTCGGTACAAGCACCCGGGAAGGCTCCACTTCTTCACCGCTTGAGATCGGGATAGTTACAAGACTCGCTCTGGCCAGAGAAATGCGAGGAAAGTAACTTCTGTTCCTCCCTGGGGGCAGTGTTCAGTTGTGCACTGTCCCCTGGCCCTAAGCTGTAGAAGGGTGACTGATACCCAAGTCCAGGAACCTCTATCACTCAGCCGCTATGTAAACACAGGACCCCGGAGGGTTACCTGGACGCCACTGATCTGCGAATGGGCAGAAATGAAACTCTCTGCTGTGAAACCAGAGACTTTTGTATGGTTTTCCCTGGAGCATAATCTACATTGACTAAAATAAGTATATGAAATAGACAGAAAAAATATCATTAGCAAACATTGTAGTGACTTACAATTTTTGTTCTTAGAGTTTTCTGGATTTCCCCAGTTTTCCATAGTGAGCATGTATTACTTTTGACATTTTAAAAAGTCTTTAGTCTTACACATGGCTAGGTTTTTTGAACGAGTAAATAGCCCACAAGGACATTTGTGTCCTTGGTATGGGGCTGTGTCTTTCACTATGTCATCCTATTTAATGCTCCCAAAACCCTAAAAGGATTTTCCCACTTTACAAATGAGAAATCTGAGTTTTAGAGAGATTAGGTGTCAGGTATTCTATACTGATTATCCCACTGATCTCATAGGCTCAGAAATATTTTATGCCAATTTTAAAAATGAGGCTTGGAGAAGTTGCCCATGATTAATCACTCAGGAATTGAAGGAAATGAAATTAAAACAACAGCCACCACGGTGTAGACATCCTTTACTGAATGCTTCTATGCACCCTCTAGGCCCAGGCATGGTCTCTTTAATCTTCTCAGTAAGCACATGATATAGGTACTAATATTATCCCTACTTTCTAGGTGAAAACAAAAATGGAGGTTCAGAGAGACTGATCAACTGTCCTGGGGTCACACAGCTAGTAATTTTCAGAGGTGGGACTGGCACGTTGGTCTGTCTAAAATTTCGTTCAGTTCATTTTGCTAAGAGCAGGAGAGACAGTGTAAAAGATGACTTTAGGTAATATATATGCAAGAACGCTTTAAAATTGAATTTCTATTTTTCTCAAAAATTGTTATTTATAAAATTTTTTTTAATGTATTGCTTTTGAATTAAGGTTTTTATTTCATTTAATTTATTTATTTTGTTGCAGTTTTTGGCCAGGGCTGGTTTTGAACCCGCCACCTCCGGCATATGGGGCTGGCACCCTACTCCTTTGAGCCACAGGCGCCGCCCTTTATTTATAAAATGTAACAAGTCAAATGGTACCATGAGGCTGATAATGGTAAGCACCAGTCCTACCACTCTTTGGAAGGAACTACTTCAAGCCTTTTAGCTGTTCCTCCTGACATTTACTTTTATATTTCTTTCTAAATATCATTCTTTACGGGCATTTTTTTTGGATATTATTTATTGGCTTCCTCCTGTGAAGGACTGCTGGTTCTCCATCAGCTACCACACACAAACACACACATTTCTTTCCAATATAGCCCTGTCACAGTTGCTAAATCAACATTCAGTTTTTTACATGATCATATCTACACACACAGTGTTCGTGGTGAAGCAAAGGACTACATTATGGTTACAGCTGCTGTCTTGTACAACTTTTTGTTTTCCCTCGAGTAATTACTTCAGTTTACTTAATTAGATTTTGCTGTAAAATTACTAATGCTTCCTACAAACAAGCCAACATAGTTCTAAAATTCCTAGCAGTATGGTCAAACACATCTGGTACCCTATCAGTTCTATTTTTTTTCTTGGAGCCCCTCTGTTCTCCTACTTCTACCTGGTGGTCTGTACATTGGAAGCCCTGAAATTTCTCTTCGCCATTATCCTGGGAATTCCCTTCACCTCTCTCCTGGTTCCTTGTTTCTTAGATACTAAGTCATCTTTTTCTCTTGGTTTACTCCCTTCATTTTGTTGTAATATACATGCCAGTAGCTTCCTTGGAAACTGCATATGGGAGTTCAGTTTTTGGATAAGTGATTGACAGTTTGGCTGAGTGTATAAATCTGGGTTGGAAATCATCTCCTCTCAGATTTCCGAGGCAGTTCTCTACTGGCATGTGGTGTTCTGAGTTGACGTTGAGCGGTCCAATGCCATCCTGATTTTTTGATCCTCATTGTGTGACTTTTTCAGTCTCTGAAAGCTTCTAAGATCTTCTTTTTATCTTTGGTTTCTAAAAAGATTATTTAATAAAAGGGAATATTTATTCTGAATAAAAGCTTTTAATAAGTTAGACTAGAAGAATAATTCCATAAATTGGCATTTAAATGTTTTAACCCTAAACCGGGGAGCAGAGACTAGATACATTGTCATCACTGTCACAACTGTTACCAAGTACCAGCCAATGTAACCAGAAAGAGGTATCAAATTGGAAAGGAGGAGGTAACTTATCACTGAAGATTCTTTGACTGCTTACAAGGAAAACACACAAGAATCAACTGAAAAAATTATCAAAAATGATAAAATAATCAAGTAATGTAACTGGATACAAAATCAGCATTTTATTATCAATAGCCTTCAGATATACAGACAACAACCAGAAATAAAGTATAATGTATGAAAGACCCCCATTTGCAAAAGCAACCTAGAAATAAACTTTATTAAAAATGTTCAAATCTATGTAAAGCAAAACTTGTAAATGCTACTGAAGAATATGAATGTGAACTTATACCACATTCTTGGGTAAAAAAACTCAACATTATAAGGATGCCAGTTCTTCCTAAATTAAGCTACACATCAACACAATCACAATGAAAATACCAACAGGATTTCTTGGGGAACTAGACAAAATGATTTAAAGTTGATATGGAAAACACACACGCACAAATATCCAAGAAAAGTTTGAAAACAGAAATGTAAAGAGCAGAGAGAACCCTATCAGCTATTTACGTGCATTTTAAACCTAATTAGAAAGCTAACTTAATTAAAACTATGGTACAAGTACGTGAATAGCCATATAATTGAGAAATTATTGGAAGTCGTTCAATATATATAGGAAGTTACCATATGATCAAGTTGGCGTTTAAAACAGGATTTATCCATATTTGGTATTGGAACAATTGGCTATCCATCTGTAAAATAAATTAATTTAGATCCTCAGTTCACATGTTGTACCAAAATAAATTCTACATGAATCAAAGGTTTAAATTAAATCATGAAATCTTTAAAGAACCAGAAAAAAACAAGGACTATGGGAAGGATTGTCTCCAAGCTTCTACTTTAGCTTAAGGCCCAACAACAATAAAGCAGTCCCAGCTTGTGGATTGTTGACTGAATAATGAATGGACTGATTATCAGCCTAGGTGTACTAGATGCTCTAAGCAGCGGCTGCCTAGATTTGCCACATGTCATTTATTTGGTTCTACCAGTCATAAAATATTTTTGGTTTCTATCCAATATTTTAAAAGTGGGAAAATTCACACCAAAATCTGCATTTGGGGCTTTCCCTGGAATGTATAAAAATCTGGCAGCACAGGACCTTCATTCCTTAATGCAATAACCACCTGACCACTGCCCTTTGCCCTGAGAGTGGAGAACATGGGTTTCAGGTCCTCAGGAGCTAACAAGATCCAGTCAGCAGGTGGGTAAAGGGTAGTGGTGGCCCGTGAGCCCAGAGCCCTGGGGTCAGGGTGATGGGACAAGGCTGTAGCTGTGTCAAGGAGAGGGACGTTTCTAGGCTGTTGTGGTCACCCAAGTTGGAAGTCATGGTGATGGTAACAGAAGGAGAGGTGTGGTCAGTGGGAATAGAGGACTTGAACCCACAGGGCTTGGGGACAGAGGGTTCTGTGCGTGTGTTGAAGGTGGACAAGGAGCTGCTGGAGAAGGTACTAAGGAAGCTCCCCAAGATGCCCTCAGAGATCCAGTCACACTCCTGCTTAAAATCCAAGTTCCTTTCGTGAGAGACTCGGGCCCCCCCCTTCTGTTCGCTCCTTGGCTCTCACACCCTGCTTGCCTTGCGTCCTACAACCAGCCGAGGGCGGCTTTCATCTCAGTGCCCTTGCACCATCTCCCTGACTCTTCTGCTGGTTCCCCTCATCCTTCAGGTTTCTTCTTAAATATGTTCTCCACTGTGTGCTTGCAGGGGCCAAGAGTAAGCAAGAAGGCTGATCCCCATGGGGCCCCAGAGGCCTTCCGGGCCCATGGAAAGCAAGGAATTTCTGAGTGCAGAGGGGAAACTGTGAACAGCTAAGGATGAGGGGTAGGCAGTGCACAGACTGGATCTGACGTAGCGTCTAAAAGGCTGCCTCTGCACCTGCCTGGGAAAACACAGGGCCAGAGCGGCAGCCAGGAGTCCTGGGGACACCTGTCCTGGTGAGTGTCAGCAGAGGAGCACAGCTGGAGACAAGTGATTGGGTATTCTGGAACCCACTGGGCTTGTGGAAATGCTAGAGAGGGTTGGGTGAGATCCATAGGTGTCAAGGAAGAGAATCAAGAGAGACAGGGTGGTTTCCAGCCCCGGAACTAGGGTGGAGAATGGTGCCAGTGCCCTAAGGCGGAGACCCGGGAAAGGCAAGAAGCAGGTTACGTTGGGAGGAACAGTTCTGGGGAGGCCCACCGGCTTTTGTCTCCCTTCCATGATGTGCCTAGAGACAGTCTGATGGGGCAGTGACGCGGAGTGCTGGCTCCGGGCGGCAGCAATGGCATCCCTGGCTTGGTGGCTCTGGCTAAGGTAGGTGGGCGGGCCTGGGTAACCTCACAGAACAGATGGGCAGCCTCCCTGTCCAGGGCGCAGCATCGTCAAGGGAAAGGGCATGTCCGTGACGGGCAGGAGATAGGGCAGGAGATCTCTTGGCTCCTAACGCCGTCACCTCATCTGAAAAGTGAAGATCAAAACGACAATCCACCCCTCTGCGTTGGGCAGTGAAGGAACATAAAGGCGGCCCTCCGCACAGCACAGCGCGGGTGCAGCCTGTCCCTTGGCGGCTTCGGGCGCCTTTGCCACGGGGTGGGAAGGCAGGGCGCGCGGGGGCTTTGTCTGCAAGGAAATGCTGGGCGCCTGCACAAAGGCGCTTTGTACCCGCGGCCGATGGGGTGGGGGCCTGAGCATCCCGGGCGTCCCCGGGGCCCCCAGCGCCACCCCACGCCCCGGCCCTGCCCGCGGCCCCGAGGGGGCGCCAGCCACTTGGCCGCCGCCTGCCCGCGGCCCGGGCGCCGGAGGGCCTCTTAATTGTTCCCAGAACGGGTGGCATTTAGGTCAATTAATATGCAAAACAGGAGTAAATCATCTCATTCGCGGACCCCACGCGGGGCGGGGAGCCGAGGCATTTGCTATGCAGCGAGGTCTCGGCCCCTGCCGCGTGTTTATCTGGGGAAATGGAAATCAGGCAGCGCACAAAGACGCCCCGCGGGCCCGGCCGCGCCCTTGGCCGGGCCGCCGGCGCCCCTCCCGGCCAGCGGCCGGGCCGGTGGACCTGCGCTCTTGAACTACGAGGATGCTGGCCGTCGTCTTCGACCCTGTAGCCCGAGGCTCTGCACCTTCAGGCCACGCACTGCCCCTCGCTGGGCCGCCATGCCTAGCTGGTGTTAAAAGGAATTCTATTATTACAGAAATTAGGCAATCTGAGAGTAATACCACTCTAAATGCTTCAGATTGGAGATTACATGTTCATGACCCATAATTATGCGATTGAGCCTCAATTAAGGCCAAAAGCCTTACCTCCACTCCTGCGTTTAATCCTCGAAATCCTCAAAAGTAAAGTCCAATAATTTCCAATGTCCCGCTGAAGAAACTGACGCAATGAGGTGAAGTTGTCCACTTCACCATCTTGGTGTAAGTCCCAGGCCTTTGTTATTTAACTGGGCAGCTCCCTCTGGGAGAGGGGGAATTTTCTTTGTAGGCAAAGTTCTGTAGCCTGGCTATAAAATTTTTATTCATTCTTCCTGCATTGGAGAAATGTGATTGAGTACCCATCACTCCCTTGCATTCTAGAGCCCGTGGGAGACACAGTGAGAGCACGTTCAGGAAAACAAGCAGGGTAGTAGCAGCCAGCCCCTCTGAGGTGACTCTTGAGTGAAGGCCGACAGAAGTACGGGAAGCCCACCAGGCAGAGGCCCTGAGACAGCAGCACAGGGAGGCCAGTGAAGCTGACTTGTGGGAGCAAATGGAGAATGACGGAGACAGATGGAGGTGTCCAGGACCTGCCCCGGCTGCTCAATGGAGTCACTAGGTTCCCCTTGTCTGGGGACAGCCTGGTCATTGGGCATTGTAAAGGCTTCTGATTGGCTAAGCCTGATTCAGGTGGCCCCACCCTGAGCCACCATGCAGCTGCTTCTGTAGGAATCCATGTAATTATAGCCAGGCTACAGAACTATAGCCACTGTGGGGGTTGTCAGGGGAGGGTCCGAAAAACGTTTTCCCAAAGGGCTCCCACTCCGTGGTGATGAATTTGGTCAGCTACCTGGACAATCCTGACTTTCTCCTACCCCTCCCCATCCCTGCCATGTACTCACCAAGCTTGCCCATTCCTTCCTTTCCATCTCCAAGGTTCTGTTTTGGTGAAGGCTCCCACCACTCATCTCTGGATTCTTGCAGCAGCCTCCCACCTGATCATGCTATTCTCACTCTAGCCTCCAATTCACACTCTAAAGAGAGAGCCACAGGGGTCTTCTAACATACAAATCTGAGTTACTGCCCTGGGTAAAACCCTCTAATTAGTACTCAACAACAACCACTACTATACAACCCAATTTAAAAATTGACAAAGAATTTGAATATGCGTTTCTCCAAAGAAGATACACAAATGGCCAACAAGCACAGGAAAAGATGCCCAGCATCACTAATCATGAGGGAAACACAAATCCAAACCACAATGAGATACCCTTCATGTCCATTAGGATGGCTGTTGCATGAATGCATGCCTTCTCCTGCCTGGGCTGTTTGCAGTTTGGGGCTATCATGCAAAAAGGTACTTGTATTGAGAGATAACTCTCCATGGGTCTTTCACGTATTTGCAGATCTTATGAATAAAGCACTAAGTACCTTTTATTCTGAACTATCTATTCAAGGATGTTTATCTTGCAAATAGCCTTGAAAGATCAAGTGTCCCCTTAGGAACAAAGGGCAAGCATGCTTACCTCCTATTATAAAAGATCTGGGTTCCCTTAGTTCAGTGCTTCTCAAATGCAACTTGCTCCAGGCTCAGCAGCTAGGGTGCCAGCCACATACACCGGAACTGACTGGTTCAAATCCAGCCTGGGCCCACCAAACAATGACAACTACAACCAAACAATAGCTGGGTGTTGTGGTGGGCACCTGTAGTCCCATCTACTTGGGAGGCTGAGGCAAGAGAATCGCTTAAGCCCAAGAATTTGAGTTTGCTGTGAGCTGTGATGCCGTGGCATTGTACCCAGGGCAACAGCTCAAGACTCTGTCTCAAAAAAAAAAAAACAAATGAACTTGCTCCATGCGCAACATTCTTATAGACCTGTCCACATTGCC